>CM022302.1:104854729-105152574 GCA_011799875.1 Thinopyrum elongatum
AAAGAAAAAAAGGGAAAGATGTAAGAAGAACGAGAGCGAGCCTTCATGAAAGAAAATGCAAGTGAAAGAGAATTGTCAAAATTTCCTAAAAGCGGTGGTTCTTTTCTTTATGGATCGGGTAGATCCATATGTTCTGAGGGGGAGACAAGGTGTAGCGCAGTCTGGTCAGCGCATCTGTTTTGGGTACAGAGGGCCATAGGTTCGAATCCTGTCACCTTGATGTGGTATTCACACAATGGGGCCGAAGTGCAAAGCCCCGTAGCCTATCCGCGGTCGGGAAGGCAGGCGAAAAGCGCGCACAAAAGAAAAAGAAAGCTAAAAAGCTTATTTTGCAATCCATTATCTTTGGTATTCTTCTATATTTAGATCATATTATATAGCTATTTCACAGGTTTTATTTACATACCTCAGTCATGTTATTTGTCTAGCCTTCAATCAGAATAGCCTCTCCACCGGTTCCGAAGATTCTTTCGGCATCAATGTGCTTTTGGAATCTTCCTATGAAACAAATAACATTCTGGAACAGTTTAGGACAGAACAGGCCTCAGTAGAAAGCGAGCTTTTTTTCGCGTATAGCCACCTCGAAGCCCAATTAGCACACGGGCTGCCCCCTCAACTCAACCCTGACAAGTACGCAAACTTGGTCAGGGAGCATTTAGACGGTGCAGTTAGTATTGACCACTACCGCCAAGTCCATAATTCACAAATTGATGAAGTCCACATAATGGAGCTCAAAAGCCGATTACCAAATCGACTTTTTTAGCATCTTGAAACCGCACATAAGAAATATTATGAATGAATCACCTTACAATAACATACGAGAGACAGCTTTCTATTTTGTCGAACAACAAGTCGAACCCAATGAACAATTCCATTCAAAGGAATGTTCTAGAGTTTTTTCCACTATATTCGCGATATTTCACAAAATGGAATAAATTCTTCACGATTTCTAGAGTTCCGGGATTACTTCACTGATATCGATTTTCGCCTAAGCACGGCCTCTAGGTTAGTTCAAAGTGTAATACAACGAACTATCGATACACCAAAAACGAGTCAAGATGGATACATAAAATGGAGACATCATGGATTACCCAAATTGGGACGACGATAGGACATTTCACTTTCTTTCGCAATATTTCTGATCATGACTCAACCACTAGGAAAGGGGATTGCTTACTCTCAGCCATGTTTTCGCTTATGCTTAGTCAAGTGAGGATTCCATTCGAAGTAACGTAACAGGAGCACCATCTTCAAAACTTCTCGGGATCCGGAGTTTTTCGATAAAAGGTCCCATCCTTCAATATCATGATTGGGGTCAACCAGGCCAGATCATAAGTGAAATAGTTTGATCGGGTCGACCAGGTCAGGCCCGATCATGAGTGAATAGAAAATCGAAAACGTACATAGCTGTTCCAGCGGAAATACTTTGTTTAATTCTACCACTTCTACTAGGAGTAGCCTTTTTAGTGCTAGCTGAACGTAAAGTAATGGCTTTTGTGCAACGTCGAAAGGGTCCTGATGTAGTGGGATCGTTCGGATTGTTACAACCTCTAGCAGATGGTTTGAAATTGATTCTAAAAGAACCTATTTCACCAAGTAGTGCTAATTTCTCCCTTTTTAGAATGGCTCCAGTGGCTACATTTATGTTAAGTCTGGTCGCTTGGGCCGTTGTACCTTTTGATTATGGTATGGTATTGTCAGATCCGAAAATAGGGCTACTTTATTTGTTTGGCATATCTTCGCTAGGTGTTTATGGAATAATTATAGCAGGTTGGTCTAGTAAGACGGGCGGTGGCCGTTCGGTCGCCTATGATATACGGACCAATTGGTCAAAAATGGGTTTGTGCCGCAGGTGTTGAATGATCTACTCTACACAGGTGTGGGCTTACAGGGCTAGGGCTCATAAACCCTTTCTTTCATTTATCAAGGGGTCGGTCACTTTTCCGGGCCGGGATCGAGAAGTGGAAGGCATAAAAAAGAGATGTTTCTCTTCGCACCTCATATCAAGAGGAAAGGTAGCTTGTCAAGCTGGTCTCACTATTGGAAATTCTAGCTTTCTTTTTTTTTTCACCGGCTCTTCTTCTTTGTCAACGCTACTAAGGACCTGACGGTTCGCCTACTTGATGGATGAAAGAACATGAGAAAGGGTTCTAAAATAAAAGACTAGAAAGTCTACTACAGTACAGTCAAAGTCAGCGGCTGAGTTTGCCTAGCCTCGCCTACTCATTTTTGTAGGCGAGCGAGTTAGCGAAGAGGCTTAGGGATAAGAGAGTGTCGGTGCGTACGTAGCCTTCATTCTACTACGCTATACAAAGTCACTTAGCTCGACGTTAATTAAGAGAGTCAAGGAGGAATACCCTACATAGAAGAACCACAGTTCGCTTACAAAGGTATAACCTTTAGCTCCCCGGGGCTAAGCTGCTTCGCACCACTGATAGTTAATTAAGATTCCATTTCAAAGGCGCTACTTTGTTTCGCAAGCCTTTGTCATTGTCAGTCAACTAAGGTTGGCCCTCGGCCCGCCGCGAATCCGTAAATCAGAGAGCATGCCGCAAAAAAAAGGATGGTCCCCTATGCATTTCATTCTTTCCGGAACGCAAAGAATTAAAGTACCTGACCCCCCATCATGGTGAACCTCTCCTTGTGATCGGGATGAGGTAGATGCCTCCCAGCCGGGGGGGCGGATCGAATCGGAGTTTCCTTAGGTAGCCACTGACCTACAGTTCTCCTTAAACTTCTATGCTTGGTGGAAAAGAAGCGAACAAAGGTACGCTCGCTTGCTGTCTTGTTCTCTGCCGCGGACTGGGATCGCTCGCCAGCTAGGCCCTCTAGAAAAAAGTTGGAGCAACATTGTATGAGAACATATTACCCATCTTCGGGGACAAGGGGCGGAACGACCTCTCGATCTACTTACTGCAGCCCAGGACGGACGTCGTCGTCTAGGCGTGACTTCTTGTTTTGATCTCCCCTACGCCTAGGACGTTGTCTGGGCCAAGAGCCATAGTTAGTTGCTGTTTCCATTTGATTCTTCTTTCTCGTTGTTGATACCGGCAAGACCCAGCCAGATGATGATGTCTGCTGGTTGGTAGTGAGAGGACTCTTAGTACCCGCAAAAAAAGGGCGCTGGTGAAAAAAAACAATCATTTGATTTAGTTTCTTGCTCTCCCTTAGCAGCGGGAAAGGAGTCTATCTATTTGCCTAGCTTTGGTAGATTTCCCCCAACGCAATTCAAAAACGGAAATTCCACGAATCCCTGAGGTGGATAAGTCCGACGACTCAGCAGCAGTGCGGAATTGAGTTTTTGGTCCAGTGGATCTGATCTATAGTTAGGGGGCAATACATACCAAAAGGTTCGAAGAAGGAAGGCGCAGTATATAACCAACCCACCCATAGCCGGTCTAACTGCTGAGAGAGAAAAGTGCTTTTCTTTCCCTAAGAGTCCTCGAGTACACATAGCTATTGCGGATCCTTTGCGAGATCAGGATTTTTGATTCATAATTTAGAATCAATCCATGTTAGGTCAACATCGAGACAGAGCATCTCAGTTGGCTCTGTCAAGGAAGTGAAATAGGCATTCCTAGGTTGAGGTTACCATAGGATTGACCCTCAGTCAGGCCTCCGATTCCAAGGAGTTGATTCAGCAAGTTCCCCGCGCTACCCCGCGGGAAGTCTAATCGGATCAATCGGTGGTTCCGTAATGAGTAGTCGAATACACATTGAGGGGGCCTTGCCTCCTCCTTCCCGCCCACACCTTCATTCTTTTCCTCCTCTGACCTTAGAAAGCATACTAAACTTCACTCCAATCTTTCTCCATTAGCAACAAGAGCAGCTCTATCTATCGGCCCTTGATGAGTAAGCTTAGCTATACCGCTTAGGTTGCAAAGCAGCAAGATCCCTTCTAATGCGTTATTGCTTGGAGCCTTCTCGCTTAGTAAGCCGCCTTCGGCCCTTCCTCCTTCTTACTTTGTTTGGTATTCGCTCGCGGGTTTGTTTCCAGGTTCTTTCGTTCTTGGTTGGCTCTCTCTATTGTTGTTTGTAGATCGTGCGTCCTGCGCATTGATCCGGCAGCGAGACCCGCCCTGGTTGTAAAGCGAAGCGAGCCGTCCTTCCTTTCATTCGTTGCTTTGTCTTCGGTTTGTTTTTAAACTCGACCTTCTATCGGGACTGTGGTGATGAACCTGACTCCCCTCGGTCAAGTGGTTGACCCGTCTGTCCAATAAGTTTACTAAGTGAATGGGAATCCTATAGTTTGACCAGCCTGGGAAGAGTAGTCAGAGGCAATTCGCTAATATGGAGCTGTTTATATCGGCTTCCTTTCCTAACTAACAGGAAAAGAGAGACATGTGAGTTCGACTCTTGTTCTATCCATGTTCAGCAGTCCCTTTCCATCTTGGTACTGTTGATGGCAGTACCGCTCAACTACGAGATGCTTGCAAGTCGATGTATCAATAATGTTCCCAAGAGTAGCATCGAGCCTCGAAACGGCAAGCCATGCTTCAAGCTAAGTCAGTATGGATCTAATTGATTGCTAAACTGAAGGAACGATCTCTGTCGAAGATTCTCATTCTGAAGCAGGTGCCTAGCTCTGGAAGGATGGACGGGATCATACCTATTTGAATTGAAGAACATTCTGTAACACTTGTTTTTGAGTGGGGAAGGAAAATAAGCACACAAGCGAACAACCATCTAACCGTCAGTCTGAACTCCCAGGATCAGTCCATCAATAAGAAAAGGCTTCCGTTTCCGTCATTCAGCAGTGGAATGGAATAGTTTGATGGTATTGATCGTCCAACCATTGATTGGAATGTCTATCGTGATAAACCATGTAATTCTATAAGCTAAGCAGATGAGGCAACAAAGAACCTAACCGTCCTCTCTGATTGAATTCATCAGTAGATTCCTATGGTCTGGTTTACCTTTCTTCTTTCCTTGCACCCTTGGATCGATATGGTTCATTCCTGGGCTATGCTCTTTCAACGGTTGACAGAAGAGGGGGACGGGCAAGGATGGTCAGACTGCTTGGTTCGGTTCGTCAGAGGTATTAAAAAACCCTTCTTTTTGGTCTTTTCTTTCTTGCTGCCACTTTAACAGGTGCCGCTGCAATGAGAGCGTAAGTTGCGGAGTTTTTTCTGGATTCTTTTTTTTTGGTGCGCTCTTCCTTTTTTTGGATAGAAAGAAGGGTTCAGTGGGAGGGCAAGGGGTAGTTAAGTTTTAGGTTGGCTCTTGTTTTTTACAGACTTTCTTTTCGGTGTAATTTAATAAAGAAGTAGCAATTGTTCATTTCATTTCATTTTTTTGCATTGGTAGTTCTTTTTCATTTGAAAGGGCAAAGGGGGGAAGGGAAAGGATTGACCCTCAGGGATCATATTACTCAAGAAGACTTGGGGAAAATAGCAGGATTGGAAAAGTTCGAAGAGACTGAGGAAGACAAATCCATTGTCGAATCCTGCAGAGTGATAACATCGAGTAGTGGGGGCTGGCTTCCACCCCTGAGAGAGCTTGATTTACCAGAAATCCCGCCGAGTCCTAGTGGGCCTAGATTCCGCGATAAGTTCCGAGAAATGGAGGAAATGATGCATTCAAAGTTCGCAGAATTGCAAGAAAGAAAAAATCCTTGAAAGAAAAACCAAACAAGACCAGATGTTCCCTATTGTTATCCGGAACGAGACTAAATGTTCGGCCTTAATGAGATGGACCTTGATTCCTCTCCGGCCAGGAAAAGATGCGGCTCCTCTTTGTTCTACTACCTTCATCCTCGGGTGAAGCCGGTTGGCTCACCAAACAAGATATATACTATTAAATCATTGGTAACCATGCCTAACGGTCGGTCATCTAAGCTATCGGCCAAGGCAAGTGAGAGCTGTTCAAGAGTTGGGGGCATATCTTTAGCTCTAGCAGCATCCGCTCCCGAAATGTGAGTTAAGCTTTAAAAAAAGAAGAAGAGCTACGAGTGAAACAACTTCTTCTATTCCTTGTTGGCTTCCAGCTCCTTCTGTCCCTCAATCCTCTTCTCTGCCCTTTTTTTACTATTATGTGTGGCATGCCCCCTGTTCGTATCTTAACAGGGAAACCTTCTCTTGCAAACAATCCCTTCGTCGCTAACACCGGTAATGCCCCATCCCTTTAATACTACCTTCGAGGAATTTCTCTCGCGTCCCTGTAGTGATAAGAGCGCATTCTCTAACAGCTTTGAAGCAGAGGCAGCCATCCTCTTGCTAATCCTAAACAAAAGAAAGAAAAGCCCTACCCGCCTTCATTGGTTGAGTAAGGGGCATCTACCTATCAGTCCTAGTCCTAAGGCGCAATCGGAGCACTAAGCCCAATTACAGCTTTACTCCGTAAATTAGACCTAATTCTCCTAGTCCTATTCCTGATTGTTATTTCGGATTCTGTGCCTGGGTGGTATCTTCTTACTATTGATTCAACCTCTTCGGGCAAACATTGTCACTTCCTTTATTTGAAAAAAGGGGTCTAGAACTACAGTGATCTGATACCTTCTTCCTTTGGTCTGGGTAGGTAGGTTATGTAGGCTACAACTGTTCATAGGTTGTTCGATCGCAAAAGGCCAAATAATCGATTACTAGTATGCCGGATATTGCCAGGAGGCCCTTCCCCCTATGTTTGACTCATCCTAGATGGGTTCACACCTGTTGATTCCGGTCAAAGAAAAAAGCTTTTTCACGGCATCCGTCCCATCACACCAATCTACGCCAAGATAAAGAATGTTGGGTTGCCAGGAACAAACCCTGTGATTCAAGGTCTTGCCTAGAATTGCCCTAAGAAAAATGCACCCCATTAATTGATCCCTCTTTAGAGTAGTATAAGTACATCCTCGACTATAGCACGAGTAGAGTCGAGTTCTCGTACTAACCTAAGAGCAGATATGCCAAAATATTTCCACGTTCAAGCAGCTAATCAGTAAACGACTTCTCCATAACAGTTTGAAGATTGGTTGGCTCGCAACGCAAGTAGCGGCAAGAAAGGAGAGCAAGACTTCCTTTTCTAAAAGAAGAAAGAACTAGACTTCTATAAGAAGATTTTTATAATCGTAGATCGTGGAATATTCATCTATCTTATTAGGTAACTACTTTAGCTGCTCTTGAAACTGAACCATCGTGAATAGAACTAGCGCTTAAGGAAGAGTAGGATCTGTTAGCAAGTCATATTCAATCACCCGGTCTTCTCCTTCCTAGCTTTTAGATTTTATGATTCTCTCTTGGATTTTCATACACTTAGCCGTGTACGTATCTTGGCTAAACTCGAACCTATAGTTGATCCATCCATACTCGGTAAAGAATCAAAAAGGTACTTGAAGACGACTTTGAATGGGAGGAGGTTTTCTTTTTATCCCCCCTAACCTTATTTTTATGTCTTCTTCGTTCTCAGTCCCTACGGTCCATTGTAGGATGATTTTCCTAAGGCCTTGAATTCGTTGGCAAGGTGATCATGGTCCTCTCCCTGGTCCTATTGAACCAGTGACTTCTCTCCTGGGATTGAATATGTTTTGCCTTTCCCCGATGGTTCCGCATTCCTATGTGGGTAGGATTCACCAGGGATGAGCGGCTTATTTAGCCTATGCGAAGCGCGAAGCATAAAAGAAGAGTGTAGCGAAGCGAGTGTAATACTTGTAGCGAATATAAGTAGTGTCAAAGCCTACACTGGCTTAGCTCTGTAGATGTTTTCAGGACGAAGACGGTGATACGATACCACTCGCCAGTGATGATAAGATTCACTCATAGCATAGGTGGAAGATCCATCCTATTTTCTTTATAGATTTTTTTGTTCAAAGAAAAGACGCCTAAAAATCATTCAGGGAACCTACTCTTGCTATCCTTTACCACATTCACTTTCCATATTCCCTTTCTTTAGTTCAGACGCTATCGTACCTCAGGGAAAATCCAAATTTCTATCAACGATTCCCACCCAACTCTGGAATGACTCTCCCCTCTCTCCCTTAACATATCGAAGGCCTCTTATCCGTCAACCGCACCTTAATAGCTCAGACTTCCGAGCCTTGCTAGATGATGCAAAAGGGCCAACATCAGAGGATCAATTGAATAACCAACTCTCCCGCCCCGCTGCCGCTACTGCTCGAAAGCCTTTGGATCCCCTATAGGACTGTCATGAGCCCCTACAAGGAGTCAAAATCAAGCCGAAACCAGATACAAGAAGTGTTGACCCGGATCAATTGAGTGCGAGCCCTTTTATCTTGAGCTGATTCTCCTTATTTTAGAGCTGTGGCAAAGGTAAATTGAGCTCTGGCCTGTGGGGAAGGAAAAGGCTCTAACGAAGCTCCAAGGATTACAGGAAGGTTTAGGCCTTGTGAGCAGCTCCAAACGGTCAGAAAAGAAGATGGTCCCGCCCTTACTTCGGCTTGAGGAGTCATTTTCTCGCTATCTTCTACGTCTGGATTAGCCTTTTAGTAGCCTAGTAGGTTGTTTGAGTTTCAGGAAAGGAAGAGGTGCTTTCTAAAACAGCCGTTACCGCTATGTTTTTTTTCAATAAGTTCTTTTAGAGCATCGTGCCCCACTGTCCGAATAAAGTGTGCGCCTAACGTGTCATGTGTTTAAGAATATACGTATAATAGAAATACTTTCCCAATCCGTATAAGAGGAAAGAAGGGTCCGGCAATAAGCAGTAGAAGAATAACCCGCAGAAGAAATTTAATCGCTTCCAGAGATCGGAGCCAGACAAAGATAAGACTCCACGGCGGCATGATCGGGATGATCCAAACGGGTCAAAAATGAGTCAAAACTTGTAAAACCCCGGTTTTGGCCTTGTTACTAAGGAGAAATTGACATACTTAGCAAACAGAGATAGAATTATTTCAAAAAGAGATCAGGAAAGAGCCATTTCCCAACCAAATAAAATAGGAAAGCATGAGGCTCGAAGCCCTTTCTCATTTTGAATTTCATCTTAGTATCGGTAATGCCCCGCCCAAATGTATTTCATCACAATCACACGCTAGCTTGGTTGGAAAAGCTCGTTTGCACCCACTAACTAATAGCTTCTCGTCAGTATTGAATTCTCCAAGCTTTCACCTTGCTTTGTAGTCATTTTCTATGAGTAATCGGTCCGAACTCAATTTCAAGAAAAAACTCTATCTCGCCTGTGGCCAAAAGTAGTGAAAATGGTATTTAGCTTAGTCAATATACAACACAACTGCTGATTCTTTGCGAGATGAAAACCCTTTGTCCTCCGTCTGCAGGGGCAATTCCTGAGAAAAGTGCTACTAGCCCTTGTTTTGGTCATGTCCACAGGCCTTTCCATTCGTCTTTATTCGTCTTTCTTTCGGCAATCTATGCATAATTCGACTTCTTGAACCACCGAATCCACTTTTGAAAATGGATAACTAGCTCCATTCTGCGTCAAGTACTAAGGATGGGCCCAAAGCACACTTTTGAAAGGCATCGGTCACCTTAAAAACCCCAAAAGTAGGAAGTCTAGCGTGCTTCTTTAGTGCCGCTCTTCGATCAGATGCTTTCTCATTGAACGAGGCGTATTAAAGTGAAAGAAGTTCCAGGTCGAGTCCCGAGAAGGTGATAGTTGATTTTGATCATGAAGTTGGCACTGGACTTTGGAATTGATTCTGGACCCCCACCTGCTCAGGACGCCCTGCCTGCTCAGGACGATCCCATTACGGATTTTCTGGAGGGGGACACGCTTGACCCAGCGCAAAAACGGGAATTCAGAAATATTCTGAATTTCTTGAAGACCAAAAGCAGAACGAACCTTCAAAATGAGCGAATGTGTAATAAAAAGATGGTGGGGGGGGGGGGGGGGGGCGAGGGTAGTAGTTACGAATCCAGGGCAATCAACCACTATCTAAAAACCCAGGTTGGACAACTGCGTGCTGGGGGATTAGCAGGGGATTTTGTTGTAAAGGAATTACGGAAATGGAAAAGGGACTTCAAAGCTCAGAAGAGACGGTCCCACTTCTATCAGGGCCTTCTCGGGGTCTTGAGCAATGTGAATTTGCATTGATTGCAAACAGGGTGCGGGATTCTCTGACGCAAACAAAGAAACGGTCCCGGAGAAAGGAATCAGTCTCTTCAGTCCGGCGCATGCCTCAAATTCATTTTTCCTTTGAATTACTCATTTTTTTGAATTTCGCACCGGAAACTTTTCTAGGAGAAGTTCGAATCCGTTCCGTTCGGATATTGATCGGTCTTGGTTTGACATGGTTTACGCGTTACTGGTTCCCGGAAGAGTCAATTTCTCCATTAGCTAAACCCTTTATTACCCTACCTTTGGACTCGTATTTTGTTTGTACACAATCAACGGAGGCCCCCCCGACATATGTTGCAACGTCTTCAATAGCATGCTCTTACTTCATCTTTCCCTTAATAAGTTATCAAATTTGGTGCTTTTCAATCCCCAGTTGCTATGGGGAACAAAGGCAGAAATACAATAGAATCCTCCATTTAAGTGGTTCTCGCTTCTCCTTGTTCCTGCTCCTAACTCCTCCCCGGGTAGTTCCCAATGTTTGGCACTTTCCATACTTCGTGGGTGCAACATCAACAAATTCGCTCATGATCAAGTTACAACCTAAGATCTATGTGAGTGTGCCGGGTGTGCCATGGCATACCCAGAATTTTGGAAAATAGTTTTTTTATCATGTAATAATCAACTGATTTGCAATGCGCATCCAAGCCAATTGAAATATACCTCATTTTTTTTAGAGTGTGCACACCCTCCACTTTATTTCTGGGCCCGCCATTGTTGGTTGGTCGTGTAAAGTACTTGGGTGCGAAGGATGAAAAATAAATAAAATCCCCTTTAAAGGAAAAGAGACGTGTATTCAACTCTCCACATTCATGAAAATTAATATTGTATGTAGTATTTATATCAAAACTTTTGGGGAAAAATCAATTTTTTTGGAAATTATGAACTGTTAGAAAATTCCAGCTTGCAACTATTTGAACTTTCAGAAATTTCAAGTCTTATATTATGGGACGGGGGAGGCTAATTTTTTTAAATAATACATTTTTTTAATAAATTTGAAAAATAATACGCAGTTTGAGTTATTTTCAAAAATAATACACCGTCGGCCTAGCCTACACCGACTGGACTAATCGGCCTCCTCAAAGCTGACTGGACCTTGTCGTCCTATAAGGAGCCGACAAGTGTCAGCTCTGCCGCGTGGCAGCCAACCATTGGCCGGGCCGCGTCACTCGGCCAGGCTGGCATCCTGTCAGCTTAGCCAAGGCCGAAAGGCTCCAGTCGACCTACTCAAGGCCGACAGGGACCTGTTAAGCCCACGGGGCTCCTTCTTCCTCCTCCCTCTTTCCTTCTTCCACGTTTCTTCTTTTCTACTCTTCTCTAACCCGAAACTACACCGAATTAATACCCATTTTCTAGCCGATTTCTTCCCCGTTTTCCACCGTAGTTGCATTGTAGAGGGTAGGAGGAGGCAAGGAAGACCTCGATCTCGCGATGGGATAGCTCGTGGTGGTTGTGGTGAGCATTTTTTAAGAGGAGGTGGAGGTGGTGGAGGTGGAGGTGGAGGTGGTGGAGGTGGAGGTGGTGGAGGAGGGGGTGCTGCACGTGGAGGAGGGGGTGCTGCTCTCCGGTGATTGAGGGCCGTCGTTCGTCGTTTCTTCGCACGGTTGAAGGGTATAATACAAGTTACATTTTGTGTATCATATTACTTGTGCGATTTTCTAGTTGGTTCGGTAATATATCTTAACATATTTAGTTGGTCCGAAAATATTTTGTTGTCAAGTATGTACGTGTCCGTTAATATTTAGGCGTCCGGTAATATATAGTTGTCTGTTAATATTTAGGTGACCGGTAATATATAGGCGTCCGGTAATGTAGAGTTGTCCTTTAATATTTAGGTGTCCGTTATTATTTAGGCGTCCGATAATATATAGTTGTCTTTTAATATTTAGGTGTCCGGTAATATTTAGGTGACCGGTAATACGTAGGCGTCCGGTAATGTAGAGTTGTCTATTAATATTTAGTTGACCGGTAATATTCCGAAATATTTTTAGATGTCTGATATTTCAGTTTATGAATATTTTTAAGTGCACCGATAATATCCCATAATATATTATAAGTTTGACTTGCTGCTGAATAGTTCTCCATGTTGAATATTTTAGGTCGGCAGATATGTCAGATGTAGTGAAGTTTACTTTTTTCTACGGTCATGGTACTATCCAAACAAATCAGTTGGGAGTTGATCTTAGTGAGTTCGAGAACATAGTGGTGCCAATTAGTGCCCCTCAAACATGGTCTGTTAGTCAGTTGACAGAGTGGTTGACAAGATGTTTAGGGTGTAATACTGAAACTCACACCGTCGGTGTTCATGCATTGTGGAGTCGGTCAAGTTCGAACATTTTCTTTTATTTGAGGCCAATCGAGCGGGACTCTCAGTGGGTGCGATGGCTGCAAGGATGTGCAAAAAGGATAGTAAATCCTTGCGCCTTAGTGCTTCCTGTCATGAAGGAGGTCAGTGCCCCTGAAGGCGAGGGTGGTTATGATCCTGGCCAGAGCAGTGCAGGGATACATTTATCTATGTTAGATGATCCGTTAAATGATGGATATGATGGCCACGAATCAGGGCAGAGTAGTCAGGTAGAAGGAGGAAATGCTGATGGTTATGACATTGGCCAGGCTGATGCTGACGAGGTAGATGGCCAAATGCAAAACCTGATGGAAGATGAAGATACAGATGTTGATATTGTTCATGCTGATAATTCCGACGAGTCGGATGAAGATGAGAACATAGAGGTGGTGCCTAATCCTGCAGCTTGGAATCATGACTTCTCATCTGCAATGACCGTGAATGATGGCCATGATTCTGCCTGGCAATATCACCAGAACAACATTGCTACGGGTGGTATGTACCCCAACAAGGAAGCTCTGAAGGATGCAATCACTCAGTGGGCAATGTCCACGCAAAGGGTTTTGAGAGCTGCCGTGTCTAGTCTGAAATTTTTGACAATGGTATGCAAGAACGATGATTGTCCCGCTAGGTTGCATGGCTATCTCCCAAAGTATGGTGTAAGTTGGGTGATCAGTGACTTCGTACAGCACACATGTGTTATTCCGTATATCCCTCAAGATCATGGTAACCTTTCGTCCACGCTTATTGCTCGATTGCTTTACAGCGAGATAGTGGAGAGCAAAGCGATGGAAGTGAAGGCTATCCAGACAAAAGTCTTCGTCAGGTTCAGTTACAGAATTTCTTATGGCAAGGTCTGGAGGGCTAAGCACATGGCGCTTGAGAAGAGATTTGGTTCGTATTTCGATGCATATGACTGTGTTGTCCGTCTCCTCCGCACACTGCAGTACCGGAATGCAGGCACCTATGTTGACATCCAAGACTTGGCCATGCCGGAGTTCCCAACTGTGATGGTGCTGCATCGATTGTTCTTCTCTTTCGGTGTATGCATCGAAGCTTTCAGTCATTGTAGACTGGTGATATGTGTAGATGGCACATTTCTCACTGGCAAGTACAAGGGTCAGATCCTCACCGCCATTGGTCAAGACGGTCAAAATCAAGTAGTCCCACTAGCATTTGCTTTTGTGGAGAGCGAGAATACTGAAAGTTGGACTTGGTTCGTCAGGCAACTGAAAATAGCAGTTGTGAAGGATAAGCCGAATGTGTGCATCCTTCATGACAGGCATGCAGGTATACTGAGTGCGATAAGGACACTGACAAACCCTGGGCCTGATGAGCCAACTCCATGGCAGGACCTGCAGAGCCGTTGGTGCATGCGTCACCTGGGGGCCAATTTCTTCTCGCAGTTCAGAAATAAGAACCTTATGAATCTATTCAAAAAACTCTGCAAGCAGAACCAGGAATGGAAGTACATGAAGATACGTGAGAGACTTAATGTGTGCACTCTGAGACATGTTAGGGACAGGAAAGCTGCAAGGGATGCAGCTGTGAGGGCACATGTAGAAGCAGTAGCTGCACAGTTAGCAACAGGACCAGCGGCCGAGGAGGAAGAACCTGTTGGGCTTTGTGATTTGCCAGGATTTGACCCACTTGGTACTAGGAGAAGGCTTGGCAGGACGATTAAAACATTTGAGCAGTGGATAGAGCATGAGCCTCTGGAGAGGTGGTCTTTGCTGCATGACACACATGGAGCAAGGTATGGTGTCATGACAACCAACCTAGCTGAAACTTATAACTTTGTCCTCAGAGGAAACTGTGCTTTGCCACTGACAGCAATCGTTGAGGGTATTTTCTATGGCACGATGAAGTATTTCAGAGATAGACGACAAGCAGCAGAGTTGCATATCACAAACAACCCGAACACACGTTATTGTGAAAGGGTTATGAAGTACATGAATGATAAGATGCGGAAAGCTAGGACTCACACTGTAGTCCCCATCGGAAATCAAGAAAGAAGGTTTGAGGTCCGATTAGCTAACAACAAATTCGGATGTGGTAATCAGGTGTTGACGCATGAGGTGAAAATTGGCAATGAAGTCAGGCCAACGTGTGAGTGCACATGCAACAAACCGAAGTTGCTTCATCTACCTTGCTCTCATGTACTTGCTGCTTGCGGGCAGCTAGGACTTGACGCAATCTCTTTCGTGTCTCCATATTTCCTGAAAGAGTCCGTGGTCAATACCTGGACAGGTGAGTTGCACGGATTTCAATCAATGGGTAACTTCACCACTGTTAACCCTGTTGAAAGGCAGTATATTCCGGACCCACGGAATATGCGTACAAGTAGAGGCAGACGTCAGTCTCAGCGCGTCCGGAATGATATGGATGAATCTGAAGCCGGAGGGCCAACTATTCAATGCATTCTATGCAATGAATTTGGCCATAGGGACACTAATTGTCCCACCTTCGTGACTGGCCGTGGACGAGGAAACCGGGGACGAAGAGGAAGAAGAGGGAGAGGAGGGAGAGGAAGAAACTAAGTGTGGCACTCTGTTTAATTCTGTATTAAGTGTGGCACTTTGTTTAATTCTGTATCAACATCCTACAGGTATGTTTGTTCATATCTATTCTTTTCAATATCAGTTGGAACTACCTGTTTCTTAATTACTTATGTGGCCTCCCTGTCGCAGGAGCCTACGGATATAGGGCGCCTATGTCCGAACATGAGGCCTCCCATTCTGAATCCACGTTTGAAAGTGCTCCGGAAGGTGGGCACAACACACAGGATCAGGTGTCGCAGCACATCGCCAACTGGATGGGCACGTATTATTCTACTCCTCCACCAGATCCCACACAGCATACACAGCCCACGCAAGACACACAGTATGGCGAGGACGGGTCTTGGATTCCTCTTCGTAACGTTCGGCCACCGAACAGGTATGAGTGGTCGACGCCCCCTCCACCACAGCCACGCCGCGGACGAGCACGACGTGGCTGATACTTATGTATGCGAGGGACGTATTTGTATGTGAGAGACATATTTCTACCTATGTATGGGAGAGACATATTTCGACCTATGTATGCGAGACACATATTTCGACCTATGTATGCGAGAGACATATTACTATTAATTCGCATTGTTATTCGAGTTACATTTCCACACTGACTGAAATAAGATACATTAAACTTTTGAAATTAAGATGCATAGAAAATAACATGCATAAAATAAGATACATAAAAATTAACATGTTCAAATCAAGATACAACTTGCTGTTTAAGATACAACTTGCTGCAATACGAATTTTAGGATATAATAACATAAATCTACTGAGTTCAACGTGGATATTTTTCTTTTTCATCACCAGCTTCTTCTGCTGCCTAGGAATTAAGATAGAAGTACATATGAATTAAACAGTACGACTTAACTAGAAAAATGATTTTTTTGGAAGTAGTACCTTTTTTTGAACAAATTCGGAAAATAAGATCCAAAAATCAAATATTGCAAAAATAGCACACGGTCGTCCTACCGGTGGATGAAACGTACCTGTCGTCCAACAGTGGCCGGCTCGGGATAAGGCCGGCCGCGCTCTTCTTCCTCCTACCTCCATTTCTCTCAGCTCCCTCTCTCTGTTCTTCGTTTTCTTCACCTATTTCTTCCGATTCCAGGCCGCACATAGTTTTCACATAATATCAAATGACACAACTAGTCTCGAATGACAAACATAGTTTTCACATAATCTCAAATGACACAAATAGTCTCGAATGACAAGTTCATCACATACAATGTCTCGAATGACATAAATAGTTCATGACCACGATGGTCCACGATAGTTCAAACGACATAAACATCACATATAACTCGGTTTCCTGTAGCAATGCAAGTCAACAACCCATTTCCATTCCCATTCTTTGAGCATTTCATGAATTGTATCATCATCAGTTATTTCAATCAATTTTCTTTCCCCAGGGCCATCTGAGTGCAAGCTGCTGACGTAGTACACAAAATCGTCTTCCTTCAACCCTTGCTTCAACATGAATTTAGTCTTTAACCAATCAAAAGTGATGTCCACTTCACTAACTTGCACAACACTTTGAGGAAAGCCTTGGACATGAACAATAGGGCTAAGCACCCACTGAGTACCCTTAGCCATCTGCAACACACAAATCCCACTCAAATCCCACTGAGCACCTAACTTACCCCTTGAGCATAACCACCAGGACAAAGAAAACTAGGGTTTGCAAAAAACTATGATACATTAAACCAACCAAATAATGGGGGGTGGATTTGATTTACCTTCTCGTTTGGAAATGCCTTCGATCCAACGGTGAAACGAGACTACACTAGACTGCTTACCCACGTTACTGCCGAGGGTGTTTTATAGGTTGAGAGCACAAAGAAAGGCGGGAGGGAGACACTGCCGGGAAGTAGAGAGGGAGAAAATATGGTGGGAACTTGATAGCGGGAAAAAATGGCGGGAACTAAGAAAGCGGGAAAATTGTGGCGGGAACATATGGCGGGAACTACCGAAGCGGGAAAATAATGGGGGAGATGTCGACTAGGCAGGGGAAAATGATGGCGGGAACTACCGAAGCGGGAAAATATGGCGGGAACTACCGAAGCGGGAAAAATATGGCGGGAAGTAGAGAGCGGGAAAATAGGGCGGGAACTACCGAAGCGGGAAAATTGGCGGGAAGTAGAGAGCGGGAAAATATGGCGGGAACAAGCAAGAACAACATAATGCTCCTACAATTAAGATACAAGTACATCTGAATTAAAAAATACAACTTACAAACTACATGAAGGCATCATCGTCATCCTCCGTCGATGCAGCACTCTTGCCCTTCGACGATGCGGCACTCTTGGCCTTCGACGATGCGGCAGTCTTGGCCTTCGAGGATGTGGCACTCTTGGCCTTCGACGATGCGGTACTCTTGCCCTTGGTGCTCGGCATGAAAATATCGTCTTCATCCTCGCTGTCTTGGGTCCATAAATAACTATGTTCTGCTGCAACATTTAGGAATACTTCACCCTTATGTTGTTGCTTCTTCCACCTTCCTTGCAACCTCAGAAGTTCTTTTCGTATCTCCTCAAAAGTCCTTGCAGGCCACCCGCACCTACTTAATGCGTGAGCCAACTCATTTAGTAAGGTGTCACTATTGAGGAGTTCGTCCCATGGAACTATCCTATTGTCTATCTTGAAATCAAAAGCTAAGCTAAGAAGACATTCGGACATACTAGGGTGAAAAGAACTACGATCGAAAGGATAACCGGACATCTTGAGACTACACTGGCCTGCTAACCCTCCTTAGTGTGGAGGGGGTTTTATAGGTTGAGAAGAGAAGATGGCGGGAAAGAAGATGACGGGAAAGAAAAAGGCGGGAACAATATTGGCGGCAACGAAAAAGGCGGGAAAGAAAAAGGCGAGAAGAATATTGGCAGCAACAAAAATGGCGGGAAAGAAAAAGGCGGGAACAATATTGGCGGCAACGAAAATGGCGGGAAAAAAAGGCGGGAACAATATTGACGGCAACGAAAATGGCGGGAAAGAAAAAGGTGGGAACAATATTGGCGGCAACGAAAATGGCGGGAAATAAAAAGGCGGGAACAATATTGGCGGCAATGAAAATGGCGGTAAAGAAAAAGGCGGGAACAATATTGGCGGCAACGAAAATGGAGGGAAGAATTTTGGCAGAAAAAAAAAGGCGCGAAATAATATTGGCGGCAAAGAAAAAATGTGGAAAATTAAATGACGGGAACAATATTGGCGGCAAAAAAAGGCGCGAAAAATTATTTGTGGCAAAGAAAAACGTGAAAAATAAAATGGCGGGAACAATATTGGCGGGAACGAAAATGACGGGAAGAATTTTGGCAGCAAAGAAAAGGCGTGAAATAATATTGGCCGCAAAGAAAAAATGTGGAAAATTATATGGCGGGAACAATATTGGCGGCAAAAAAAAGGCGCGAAATAATATTGGCGGCAAAGAAAAACGTGAAAAATAACGTGCCTGTTCTGAAAAAAAAATCCAGTCGAAGTCCCTCTTCTCGGTTTTTCTTCAAAAGTTAGAGCCTTGCAGCAGTCGGCTTAGAGTAAGCCGATTAGTCCAATCAGCCTATAGTAAGACGATTAGCTTACTCTAAGCCGACTGCTGCATGTGGTGCTGGCCGACGGACCTATCGGCCAAGGCCAAGACGACTGAAATCCAGTCGGTCATGGCTAGGCCGACTGGAAGCTAATCGGCCTATAGTAAGCCAATTAGTCCCAATCGGCCTACCACTGGCCGACGGTGTATTATTTTTGAAAATTACTCAAACTGCGTATTATTTTTTAAATTTATTAAAAAAATGTATTATTTAAAAAAAATTAGCCGGGGGGAGTAGAAGAGAGAAGGCTAAGGGGAGTATGGAGTACAAAAGGAATAAGGGGTAAACACTCAAAAGCATCGATAGCAAAACACCATCACTACGACTTTTGTGGCCTATTCCCGGCTTGGTGTCATGTAGTTCGTCTTTCTTTCGTTCGTACTTATTGCCTTTCCTTGGTCCCGGAAATTAGGCCTAGTAACCGTATAAAGGCTCCCATATATTAACGAGCATTTCATGCAGAACATACTCAAACTCGGTCGGATCGTTTAAAACTCAGTTGTGGTCTAGAAATCGATTTCAGCTTAACAAACTCTTAACCTTCATCGAGAATTCATACGCAAATGCATGGACTACCATCGAGCCAGAAGAAATGGTTGTTTTGCACCTTATAAGTGTTGGTTTAGTCCCATCGGTTGTGGAAGGAGACATAACACGATTTATAAGGTGGGAGTGTCCCCTCCTAACAGGCTAGTCTTTTGGGGGGAGAGGGCCCAAGGCCTCTCACAAGTCGGTGTTGCTCTCCGTTTGGGCCTGATTGACGCATGTGGGTCGGAAACGCTGGTGTTAGCCGACCCGGGATTGCGCAACAATTGGGGATTTATAAGGGCGGGGTGTCCCCTCCTAACATGCTAGTCATTTGGGGGGAGGGTCCAAGGCCTCTCATAAGTCGGTGTTGCTCTCCGGTTGGGCCTGGTTGACGCATGTGGGTCGGAAACACTGGTGTTAGTGGACCCGAGATTGCGTAACAATAAGCATGATGTAGTATTACTTATATGCTACACCATTCTTTTAGTCTTTCCTGCCTAAGCAATGCCATGTCTCAGTAAACACTTGTTGAACGGTTGAGCCTTGTGTCACAAGGGACACTAATCCTTGACTACCACCAGCACGGACACTTTCAATGCCATCTGGTGGACTGACCCGTGACACTGATGATCAGAGTAGATATAGGGGTTTTATCGTGTTCTCCACAATGAAAGATGTAAAGTATTATCAATTCCTCGAAGATAGATCAGATCAAAATTTGGGGTTCGAACTGAAGATTATGTTCTCTGCTAGAACTTCTGTAGCAAAAGTGCTAAACAAGCCAAAGCAACAATGTTCCGGATTGGACTAAACTCTTCACACGTAGGACATGCAATACATGGAGGCAGAGGATCATGGATCTAACAACTTACTTCTAAAGCAAGTGCCAGACCATGTAAATTCGCCGGGTGGCCACAGAATGTCGTACGAGCATGACCTTCTGGCCGCAAATTCCGCGGAAAGAGGTAAGTGCACGCCTGTGGTGATGGGCGTTGAGAGGCGCCCATGCAAGGATCCATTGGTGGCCGTGCAAGGCTTGAATTCCCAGTGTCTTCCAATCCCAGAACCACGAGTAGGCATGAAGATCTTTGCCAGTGTAGTCCGTCTCCATATGGTACGTAGACACTCACACTCGATCGAGTCGATTCATGGATGTAGCTAGTCTAGAGATATCGATTATATATGTATGTCTTTCTTTCTTCTAGCTGGCCGATGTGCTATCGTGATGTTGGCCTCACCATTTGCTATGCTATTGTTAGCTATGTGGTTGAGGGGATAGAAAATTTTATTTTATTTTATTTTTTTGAAAAGGAGGTACATCAGAGTGATGCATGAGTACTAATTTATAGAGTGCACATTTTATTACCGACAAGTTGGCTATACCCTTTTCCCTCCAAGGTGGAGCAGTGAGAGAGAGAGAGAGAGAGAGAGAGAGAGAGAGAGAGAGAGAGAGAGAGAGAGAGAGAGAGAGAGAGAGAGAGAGAGAGAGAGAGAGAGAGAGACTTTAATATCTCTTCAATTATGTACCACACACAACCCTTTAAGGTTTTCATTACTAACAAGAAAGATTATTTTATTTACCGGTCGGTGGGCTATACCCCTCCTCACTCCTGGATTCGCCTACTTTGCCCAGTTTCCAGGAAACTCGAGAGAGCCAAGAATCAACTCGACGACGAGTTCACCAAGTTACGTACTTAGTGAACAGGACTTGGCTGGACACCAGTTGGCAACCATTAAGTTCGCTGAGTTCTTATCATCGGAAACTGGGTGAACATTTAACCACGTATTGCCGAGTTTTGTCGGAAACAGAAATCGGCAGACTACACTTTCACGGAAGACGGGGTGATGATGGAGATGCCATGTGGCACAAAGCTCTGCCGAGTTCTCGAGATAAATTTGGCAAAGACCCGACGAATAGGAACGTGTCGTGTGATAGTTTCTATTGCTCGGTCCCCTGTCTTTGTTGAGACCTCACTGGCCGAAACTCGACAAACCTTTTGCCCAGTTCGAAACTCGGCAGACTCTCGTCGAATAAGATCCTAACGCATGGCAGTGCCATATTGTCCAATCCTCCATTTTGTTGAGTTCATGTTTGCCGAAACTCAGCAAACCTTTTGCCCAGTTCGGAACATGGCAGACTCCTGCATATTATACCACTTCTATTATGTACCACATACGGTCGTTTAAGATTTTATTACTCGCTGCTAGGCTATACCCCGCCTCCTATGCCTCTTCTACAAATGTGCCATGGACTGTCCTATGAAATTCACATATTTTATGTCTTTACACTACACATGATTTTACTCTTTTTGCCGCGAAACTAACTAATGTTTGCTCGCACAAATCTAATCGCATGTATGTTAGGCATCAAAAATAAATTACTCATTAAGAGTTGCCCCTATTTAAATATGTACTGAGCTTTGTTTTTTGTTTTTGTTACATTTTAGAGTTGATTTTTTTTAGAAGTACAATACAAACGTACATGCTCACAGCACACATGTGCACTCAACATCTATGTACGCACGATACTCGCATAGACTGAATGGGTAGGTTTTGAGATTAACGAAGTAACCACATGCACCTCATAGTCGACGTTAGACTTGAATATCATGTAACTGATTGAGAATGATGTTTTGGCTCCCAGGACACTAGTAGAAAACAGGGCTTTGGGAATTGTCAGATCAGAGCAACAGTCCCGATCGACTTACGAATCAGGACTAATGCGTGCATCAGTCCCGGTTCGAGCGGCCAGGGCGCCGGCCGGGCCTCGGCAGGCACCAATCCCGGTTTGGCTGGGACCTTTAGTCCCGGTTTCAGGGCGTGCAACCCCTTTAGTCCCGGTTGGTGTCCAGAACCGGGACTAGAGGTTAGTCTTCAGTCCCGGTTCTAGACACCAACCGGGACTAAAGAGATGCCTATATATATGCTCGCCCCTGCCCGCTCACTCCTCTGTTTTTTGGTTGACCGGCGTGTGGGAGGTGTGTGCTGCTCTGTTCTCATCTTCTATGCACATGAGGTGTTCGATGAAATGCCCGATCCGCACTTAACCTTTCTCCTCTCCAAGCTACATTTTTCCCAAGATTTGTCTAAATTTGGCGGTGCACCAACTACACAAGTGTTTTAAAAGGTTAGCAACTTCATCCTTTCATCTCTCACTTCTAGTTTAGCTCATTTCAAATGCTCTAAAAGTAGAGTGGTTTGTGGGCTTTAGTGGAGGAGTGTATGTGGGAGTTCATTTGATTTAGATGCACAATTGAGATCAAATTAACTTCTTAGAGTTTGCACATGTGTAGGGTGTCGTCCCGTCCCCGTCCTCGTCCTCACCGCCGTCGATCGCCCGCGCCGATCTCGTCGCTTGCACCACCGTGGTGAGCCTCTTGTTCTTATCTTCTTTTTAAAAAAAAATCTTACTTGTATGATTTAGATAGCTACTTGTATAATTTTTTTACTTTTATTATTGTTTGTTATTATATAGTGCCATGGTTTTGGTATTCGCCCCCGCCGGCTCTCGTCCGGTCTATGATTCAGATGTGGTATATTATCTTTTATAACTATTTATTTTATTTAGTGTTTATGACAATTATGCCGACCAACGTGGCATAGATGTTTTTATCTAGGAGGTATGTGAACCGGAAATTCCAACCGACCCTCTTGTCAAGAGGTTAAATTTAGTTGAAAAAGAAAACAATTATTCGAAAGAAAAATTGAAAAGAATTAAAGAGGAGAAGATGAAATTGGAGTTGCATGTTGCCGATGTCGTCGATGATCACAAGATCCAGATGGATGCAATGCGCTTGAAGATTAGAAAGATTAGAAAATATGCCATTGATAATGAGGCTTGGTATCATTATGCTGTTGGATCAATTATTACCTTAGTTGCGATTTTGATCGCATTTGTTGTTGCATTTAAATATTTTACATATTTGTATGTTAGTTTCAATGTATGTTTTAATTAGATGCTCTAGAGAGTTGTATGTTGTTCCATGAGAACTATATGTATGAACTTTATGTATTTATTTTTTCAGTAATAATATTTTATCACTACTATAGTTTGGTTTTAATGTGATGATAAACTTGTATTAATTTGGTCATTTCTCTATTCATGATATTCTGTAATGGTTTTTGATACATTTAATTATATAATGCACGCAGATGAACCGGCAATGGATGTACGGTGCCCGACGCACCTCCGACTACATTACGGGGCTGCATAATTTTCTCGAAGTGTTTATGTATTGTCTGTGGGAATACGAAGGATTACTCTTCCTCGAAAACCCTTCACTTGCACCTACTTGAGAAGGGTTTCATGCCACACTATAATGTTTGGACTAAGCACGGAGAAAGAGGGATTATGCTGGAAGACAACGAAGAAGAAGAGGATGATGACAACTATCCTATGTTCCCTGAATACGGTGATACTGCTGAAGAAGAGGGGGAAGCTGAAGATCAAGAGGCATCAGATGTGCCCGATGATGATCTTCGCCGGGTCATTATTGATGCACAGAGAGGATGCGAAAGTGAAAGGGAGAAGTTGAAATTCGAGCGCATGTTAGAGGATCATAAAAAGGGGTTGTACCCAAATTGCGAAGATGGCAACACAAAGCTCCGTACCACACTGAAATTGCTGCAATGGAAGACATAGAATGATGTATCTGATGTTGGGAAACGGAGCATGCAATTTCAAAAAAAATTATACGCTCACGCAAGATCTATCTAGGAGATGCATAGCAACGAGAGGGGGAGAGTGTGTCCACGTACCCTCGTAGACCGAAAGCGGAAGCGTTAGCTTAACGCGGTTGATGTAGTCGAACGTCTTTCCGATTCAACCGATCAAGCACCGAACGTATGGCACCTCCGAGTTCTGCACACGTTCAGCTCGATGACGTCCCTCGAACCCTTGATCCAGCAAAGTGTCGAGTGAGAGTTACGTCAGCACGACGGCGTGGTGACGGTGATGGTGATGTGATCCGCGCAGGGCTTCGCCTAAGCACTACGACGCTATGACCGGAGGAGTAAACTGTGGAGGGGGGCACCGCACATGGCTAAGAGAACAACTGTTGTGCTTTGGGGTGCCCCCCTGCCCCCGTATATAAAGGAGGAGGGGAGGAGGCCGCCGGCCCTAGGGGGTGCGCCATGGGGGGAAACCGAATAGGACTCCAAGTCCTATTCGGCCCCCCCTTCCTTTCTTACGGAGGGGGAAAGGGGAAGTGAGAGGGAAGAGGAGAAGGAAAGGGGGGCGCGCCCCCTCCCCTAGTCCAATTCGGACTCCCCATGGGAGGGGGGTGCGGCCACCCCTTGTGGGCTGCCTCCCCTCTCCCCTATGGCCCATGTAGGCCCAATACTTTCCCGGGGGGTTTCGGTAATCCCTTGGTACTCCGAAAAATACCCGAACCACTCCGAAACCATTCCGGTGTCCGAATACCATCTTCCAATATATCAATCTTTACCTCTCGACCATTTCGAGACTCCTCGTCATGTCCATGATATCATCCGGGACTCCGAACAATCTTCGGTCACCAAAACACATAACTCATAATACAAATCGTCATCGAACGTTAAACGTGCGGACCCTACGGGTTCGAGAACTATGTAGACATGACCGAGACATATCTCCGATCAATAACCAACAGCGGAACCTGGATGCTCATATTGGTTCCTACATATTCTACGAAGATCTTTATCGGTCAAACCGCAATGACAACATACGTCATTCCCTTTGTCATCGGTATGTTACTTGCCCGAGATTCGATCGTCGGTATCTTCATACCTAGTTCAATCTCGTTACCGGCAAGTCTCTTTACTCGTTCCGTAATGCATGATCCCGTAACTAACTCATTAGTCACAATGCTTGCAAGGCTTATCATGATGTGCATTACCGAGAGGGCCCAGAGATACCTCTCCGATACTCGGAGTGACAAATCCTAATCTCGATCTATGCCAACCCAACAAACACCTTCGGAGACACCTGTAGAGCATCTTTATAATCACCCAGTTACGTTGTGACATTTGATAGCACACAAGGTGTTCCTCTGGTATTCGGGAGTTGCATAATCTCATAGTCAAAGGAATATGTATAAGTCATGAAGAAAGCAATAGCAATAAAACTTAACGATCATTATGCTAAGCTAACAGATGGGTCTTGTCCATCACATCATTCTCCTAATGATGTGATCCCGTTCATCAAATGACAACACATGTCCATGGTTAGGAAACTTAATCATCTTTGATTAACGAGCTAGTCTAGTAGAGGCTTACTAGGGACTCGGTGTTTTGTCTATGTATTCACACATGTATCAAGTTTCTGGTTAATACAATTCTAGCATGAATAATAAACATTTATCATGATATAAGGAAATATAAATAACAACTTTATTATTGCCTCTAGGGCTTATTTCCTTCAGTCTCCCACTTGCACTAGAGTCAATAATCTAGTTCACATCGCCATGTGATTTAACATCAATAGTTCACATCTTTATGTGATTAACACCCATAGTTCACATCGCCATGTGACCAACACCCAAAGGGTTTACTAGAGTCAATAATCTAGTTCACATCGCTATGTGATTAACACCCAAAGAGTACTAAGGTGTGATCATGTTTTTGCTTGTGAGAGAAGTTTAGTCAACGGGTCTGCCACATTCAGATCCGTATGTATTTTGTAAATTTCTATGTCTACAATGCTCTGCATGGAGCTACTCTAGCTAATTGCTCCCACGTTCAATACATATCTGGATTGAGACTTAGAGTCATCTAGATCAGTGTCAAAGCTTGCATCGACGTAACTCTTTACGACGAACTCTTCATCACCTCCATAACCGAGAAACATTTCCTTAGTCCTCTAAGGATAATTTTGACCGTTGTCTAGTGATCTACTCCTGGATCACCATTGTACCCCCTGACAAACTCATGGCAAGGTACACAACAGGTTTGGTACACAGCATGGCATACTTTATAGAACCTATGGCTGAGGCATAGGGAATGACTTTCATTCTCTCTCTATCTTCTGCCGTGGTCATGCTTTGAGTCTTACTCAACTTTATACCTTGAATACAGGCAAGAACTCTTTCTTTGACTGACCCTTTTGAACTCCTTCAAAACTTTGTCAAGGTATGTGCTTTGTGAAAGTCCTATTAAGCGTCTCGATCTATCCCTATAGATCTTGATGCTCAATACTTAAGCAGCTTCACCGAGGTCTTTTTATTGAAAAATTCTTATTCAAGTATCCTTTTATGCTATCCAGAAATTCTATATCATTTCCAATCAGCAATATGTCATCCACATATAATATCAGAAATGCTACAGAGCTCCCACTCACTTTCTTGTAAATACATGCTTCACCATAAGTCTGTATAAAACCATATGCTTTGATCACCTTATCAAAGCGTATATTCCAACTCCGAGATGTTTGCACCAGTCCATAGATGGATCGCTGGAGTTTGCACACTTTGTCAGCACCTTTAGGATCGACAAAACCTTCTGGTTGCATCATATACAACTCTTCTTTAAGAAATCCATTAAGGAATGCAGTTTTGACATCCATTTGCCAGATTTCATAAAATGCGGCAATTGCTAACATGATTTGGACAGACTTAAGCATCGCTACGGGTGAGAAGGTCTCATCGTAGTCAGCTCCTTGAACTTGTCGAAAACCTTTCACAACAAGTCGAGCTTTGTAGACAGTAACATTATCATCAGCGTCAGCCTTCTTCTTGAAGATCCATTTATTCTCTATGGCTTGCCGATCATCGGGCAAGTCAACTAAAGTCCACACTTTGTTCTCATACATGGATCCCATCTCAGATTTCATGGCCTCAAGCCATTTCATGGAATCTGGGCTCATCATCGCTTCCTCATAGTTCGTAGGTTCGTCATGGTCTAGTAACATGACTTCCAGAACAGGATTACCGTGCCACTCTGGTGCGGAACGTACTATGATTGACCTATGAGGTTCTGTAGAAACTTGATCTGAAGTTTCATGATCATCATCATTAGCACTAATTGGTGTAGGCATCATGGGAACAGATTTCTCTGATGAGCTACTTTCCAAATTGAGAGGAGGTACAATTACCTCATCAAGTTCTACTTTCCTCCCACTCACTTCTTTCGAGAGAAACTCCTTCTCTAGAAAGGATTCATTCTTAGCAACAAAGATTTTGCCTTCGGATCTGTGATAGAAGGTGTACCCAACAGTTTCTTTTGGGTATCCTATGAAGACGCACTTCTCCGATTTGGGTTCGAGCTTATCAGGCTGAAGCTTTTTCACAAAAGCATCGTAACCCCGAACTTTAAGAAACGACAGCTTAGGTTTCTTGCCAAACCACAGTTCATATGTTGTCGTCTCAACGGATTTAGATGGTGCCCTATTTAACGTGAATGCAGCTGTCTCTAATGCATAACCACAAAACGATAGTGGTAAATCAGTAAGAGACATCATAGATCGCATCATATCTAATAAAGTACTGTTGCGACGTTCGGACACACCATTACGCTGTGGTGTTTCAGGTGGCGTGAGTTACGAAACTATTCCACATTGTTTTAAATGAAGGCCAAACTCGTAACTCAAATATTTGCCTCCACGATC
Source organism: Thinopyrum elongatum (assembly GCA_011799875.1). Classification (NCBI taxonomy): domain Eukaryota; kingdom Viridiplantae; phylum Streptophyta; class Magnoliopsida; order Poales; family Poaceae; genus Thinopyrum; species Thinopyrum elongatum. The sequence continues at coordinate 104,882,330 of CM022302.1, forward strand.
AGATCGTAGAAACTTTATTTTCTTGTTATGATGATTCTACACTTCACTCTGAAATTCTTTGAACTTTTCAAATGTTTCAGACTTGTGTTTCATCAAGTAGATATACCCATATCTGCTCAAATCATTTGTGAAGGTCAGAAAATAACGATACCCGCCGCGTGCCTCAACACTCATCGGACCGCATACATCAGTATGTATTATTTCCAATAAGTCATCAGCTCGCTCCATTGTTCCGGAGAACGGATTTTTAGTCATCTTGCCCATGAGGCATGGTTCGCAAGTATCAAATGATTCATAATCAAGTGATTTCAAAAGCCCATCTGCATGGAGTTTCTTCATGCACTTTACACCAATATGACCTAAACGGCAGTGCCACCAATATGTTGCACTATCATTATCAACTTTGCATCTTTTGGCATCAATATTATGAATATGTGTATCACTACGATCGAGATTCAATAAACCATTTACATTGAGTGTATGACCATAGAAGGTTTTATTCATGTAAACAGAACAACAATTATTCTCTGACTTAAATGAATAACCGTATCGCAATAAACATGATCCAATCATATTCATGCTCAACGCAAACACCAAATAACATTTATTTATTTAGGTCCACACTAATCCCGAAGGTAGAGGGAGTGTGCGATAGTGATCTTATCAACCTTGGAATCACTTCCAACACACATCGTCACTTCGTCCTCAACTAGTCTCTGTTCATTTTGTAACTCCTGTTTCGAGTTACTAATCTTAGCAACTGAACCGGTATCAAATACCTAGGGGTTATTATGAACACTAGTAAAGTACACATCAATAACATGTATATCAAATATAACTTTGTTCACTTTGCCATCCTTCTTATCCGCCAAGTATTTGGGGCAGTTCCGCTTCCAGTAACCATTTCCTTTGCAGTATAAGCACTCCGTTTCAGGCTTGGGTCCAGCTTTGGGTTTCTTCATGGGAGTGACAACTTGCTTGTCATTCTTCTCGAAGTTCCCTTTCTTTCCCTCGCCCTTTTTCTTGAAACTAGTGGTCTTGTCAACCATCAACACTTGATGCTTTTTCTTGATTTCTACCTTCGCCGATTTCAGTATCGCGAAGAGCTCGGGAATCATTTTCGTCATCCCTTGCATATTATAGTTCATCACGAAGTTCTAGTAACTTGGTGATAGTGACTAGAGAACTCTGTCAATCACTATCTTATCTGGAAGATTAACTCCCACTTGATTCAAGCGATTGTAGTACCCAGACATTCTGAGCACATGCTCACTAGCTGAGCTATTCTGCTCCATCTTGTAGGCAAAGTACTGGTCAGAGGTCTCATACCTCTTAACACGGGCATGAGTCTGAAATATCATTTTCAGCTCTTGGAACATCTCATATACACCATGGCGTTCAAAACATTTTTGAAGTCCCGGGTCTAAGCCGTAAAGCATGGTGCACTAAACTATCAAGTAGTCATCATACCGAGCTTGTCAAATGTTCATAACGTCTGCATCTGCTCCTGCAATAGGTCTGTCACCTAGCGGTGCATCAAGAACATAATTCTTCTGTGCAGCAATGAGGATGATCCTCAGATCACAGACTCAGTCCGCATCATTGCTACTATCATCTTTCAACTTAGTTTTCTCTAGGAACATATTAAAATTCAAGGGAACGGTAGCACGGGCCATTGATCTACAACATAGATATGCAAATACTATCAGGACTAAGTTCATGATAAATTAAGTTCAATTAATCATATTACTTAAGAACTCCCACTTAGATAGACATCCCTCGAGTCATCTAAATGATCACGTGATCCATATCAACTAAACCATGTCCGATCATCACGTGAGATGGAGTAGTTTTCACTGGTGAACATCTCTATGTTGATCATATCTACTATATGATTCACGGTCGACCTTTCGGTCTCCAGTGTTCCGAGGCCATGTCTGTACATGCTAGGCTCGTCAAGTTTAACCCGAGTATTCCGCACGTGCAAAACTGTCTTGCACCCGTTGTATGTGAACGTAGAGCTTATCACACCCGATCATCACGTGGTGTCTCGGCACGACGAACTGTCGCAACGGTGCATACTCAGGGAGAACACTTATACCTTGAAATTTTAGTGAGGGATCATCTTATAATGCTACCACCGTACTAAGCAAAATAAGATGCATAAAAAGATGAACATCACATGCAATCAAAATATGTGACATGATATGGCCATCATCATCTTGTGCCTTTGATCTCCATCTCCAGAGCACCGTCATGATCTCCATCGTCACCGGCATGACACCTTGATCTTCATCGTAGCGTCATTGTCGTCTCGCCAACTATTGCTTCTACAGTTATCGCTAACGCATAGTGATAAAGTAAAGCAATTACATGGCGATTGCATTTCATACAATAAAGCGACAACCATAAGGCTCCTGCCAGTTGCCGATAACTTTTACAAAACATGATCATCTCATACAACAACGTATATCACATCATGTCTTGACCATATCACATCACAACATGCCCTGCAAAAACAAGTTAGACGTCCTCTACTTTGTTGTTGCAAGTTTTACGTGGCTGCTATGGGCTTCTAGCAAGAACCGTTCTTACCTACACATCAAAACCACAACGATGTTTCGTCAAGTTTGCTGTTTTAACCTTCAACAAGGACCGGCCGTAGTCAAATTCGATTCAACTAAAGTTGGAGAAACAGACACCCGCCAGCCACCTTTATGCAACAAGTTGCATGTCTGTCGGTGGAACCGGTCTCATGAACGCAGTCATGTAAGGTTGGTCCGGGCCGCTTCATCCAACAATACCGCCGAATCAAAATAAGACGCTGGTGGTAAGCAGTATGACTATCATCGCCCACAACTCTTTGTGTTCTACTCGTGCATATCATCTACGCATAGACCTGGCTTTGATACCACTGTTGGGAAAACGGAGCATGCAATTTCAAAACTTTTCCTACGCTCACTCAAGATCTATCTAGGAGATGCATAGCAACGAGAGGGGGAGAGTGTGTCCATGTACCCTCGTCGACCGAAAGCGGAAGCGTTAGCTTAACGCGGTTGATGTAGTTGAACGTCTTCTCGATTCAACCGATCAAGCACCGAACGTACGGCACCTCCGAGTTCTGCACACGTTCAGCTCGATGACGTCCCTCGAACTCTTGATCCAGCAAAGTGTCGAGGGAGAGTTACGTCAGCACTACGGCATGGTGACGGTGATGGTGATGTGATCCGCGCAGGGCTTCACCTAAGCACTACGACGCTATGACCGGAGGAGTAAACTGTGGAGGGGGGGACCGCACACGGCTAAGAGAACAACTGTTGTGCTTTGGGGTGCCTCCCTGCCCCCGTATATAAAGGAGGAGGGGAGGAGGCCGCCAGCCCTAGGGGGTGCGCCATGGGGGGAAACCGAATAGGACTCCAAGTCCTATTCGGCCCCCCCTTCCTTTCTTACGGAGGGGGAAAGGGGAAGTGAGAGGGAAGAGGAGAAGGAAAGGGGGGGGGGGCGCCCCCTCCTCTAGTCCAATTCGGACTCCCCATGGGAGGGGGGGCGCGGCCACCCCTTGTGGGCTGCCTCCCCTCTCCCCTATGGCCCATGTAGGCCCAATACTTCCCCGGGGGGTTACGGTAATCCCTCGGTACTCCGAAAAATACCCGAACCACTCCGAAACCATTCCTTTGTCCAAATACCATCTTCCAATATATCAATCTTTACCTCTCGACCATTTCGAGACTCCTCGTCATGTCCGTGATCTCATCCGGGACTCCGAACAATCTTCGGTCACCAAAACACATAACTCATAATACAAATCGTCATCGAACGTTAAGCGTGCGGACCCTACGGGTTCGAGAACTATGTAGACATGACCGAGACATATCTCCGATCAATAACCAACAGCGGAACCTAGATGCTCATATTGGTTCCTACATATTCTATGATCTTTATCGGTCAAACCGCAATGACAACATACGTCATTCCCTTTGTCATCGGTATGTTACTTGCCCGAGATTCGATCGTCGGTAACTTCATACCTAGTTCAATCTCGTTACCGGCAAGTCTCTTTACTCGTTCCGTAATGCATCATCCCGTAACTAACTCATTAGTCACATTGCTTGCAAGGCTTATCATGATGTGCATTACCGAGAGGGCCCAGAGATACCTCTCCGATACTCGGAGTGACAAATCCTAATCTCAATCTATGCCAACCCAACAAACACCTTCGGAGACACCTGTAGAGCATCTTTATAATCACCCAGTTACGTTGTGACATTTGATAGCACACAAGGTGTTCCTCTGGTATTCGGGAGTTGCATAATCTCATAGTCAAAGGAATATGTATAAGTCATGAAGAAAGCAATAGCAATAAAACTTAACGATCATTATGCTAAGCTAACAGATGGGTCTTGTCCATCACATCATTCTCCTAATGATGTGATCCCGTTCATCAAATGACAACACATGTCCATGGTTAGGAAACTTAACCATCTTTGATTAACGAGCTAGTCTAGTAGAGGCTTACTAGGGACTCGGTATTTTGTTTACGTATTCACACATGTATCAAGTTTCCGGTTAATACAATTCTAGTATGAATAATAAACATTTATCATGATATAAGGAAATATAAATAACAACTTTATTATTGCCTCTAGGGCTTATTTCCTTCATCTGACAAGGGATTTGGTTCGCTACTGAAAATAATGAAGAAGAAACTTCCAAAGGATAACGAATTGCCTGACAGTATGTACGAAGCAAAGAAGGTTCTCTGCCCTCTAGGATTAGAGGTGCAGAAGATACATGCATGCCCTAATGACTGCATCCTCTACCACGGTAAGGAGTACGAGAATTTTAATGCATGCCCGATATGCGGTGCATTGCGGTATAAGATCAGACGAGATGACTCTGGTGATGTTGAGGGCGAGCGCCCCAGGAAGAGGGTTCCTGCCAAGTACGTAAACAATATTCACAATTTTATTTTATTACCATCAATTGTGTTGAGTTTCATATATATATATACATATACACACACACACACACACACACACACACACACATATATATATATATATATATATATATATATATATATATATATATATATATATATATATATACATATAAATTGTTTGGGGCACCTAGGTGCCTGGGCACCTTGATCGGGTCCAACCCGTTAATACATCTTTTGATTTGTATTCTTTTATTTGCATGCAAGACTTTTCATGTATGAAATAGCAGAACATAATTCACATTATCTAATTCAATACCTTCCTTTTATTGCTTCCTATCTCTCATACCTTTTCACGCAGAAGTTTTAGATCACGTATTTGCGGCTATATACAAAAAGGTATCATACCCAATTATTTGTAACTACGTACTTAAAAAATAAATAGGTATGACACCTACGTATTTTTGGGGTATGTACACATGCATTTCACCTCAAGGTATGTAGTTGTGGAGAAATATGATGAGTATGCACATACCTACAAAAATATTTAGTACTTTCAATTTCATGTATCCATAAATATTTCGGGTATGTAGTCGTTGGGTATTATACCTAACGAAAATATTTATGTGTGGGTGTAATACCTAATCAAAATATACACATACTCAGGTATTATACGTAATAAAAATATACGCATATATACTCAAGATACCAATGTGTATGTGTTTGTAATTTAATCAAAATATGAAATGTGCGTACCGTCCTAATTACCACAGGCTTTTCTCTATTCCTAATGGGTATCATATACCTTCCATATGAGACAATTAATCCTGACACATTAATTCCTAATTTCTCTCTCCTATTTTGTCTATCAACATGCAACGATGCCATGCATGCTTATTTTTTATTTCCCAGGAAAGAAGTCTTGCCATGCATGATGCACGGGGCCATATTTATGGCATTAAATTAGTACTTATGTCATAGTTATTTTGACCAGTAATTTATAATGGAATTACCCGTTAACAAATATACCCATTACAACAGCACACATCTAAATGCAATCTAGTGGTGAAAAGGCAAGGAGCCTGGGCACCTAGGTGCCCCAAATGGTCGTATATATATTAACCCCCTTCTTTAAATTAGACCTGGCAGAAGCGGGATCAACTCCTACCAACTGATCGCATACGAGGAACTCAATAGGAATTGGCAGGATTCTTTGTTGAGCACGTCATACCTACAGATGGAGAATACCATTGGCAATTGCAATGTGATTTTGGTAGATGATGTTAGGAATCTTAAGAGATGCTATATTGTATATATGCATGATCGTGTATTATATGTAGTAGCGTCGAATAGATATACGAAAACTTGTTGTTCGACCAAGCATGGAGAAAGAGAGGTCACTTCTCTATATATATGTTCATGACGATGTTGTGTAATTAATGGTTCCTTCATTGCTATATGTAGTAGCTAGCGTCGAGTTGAATGAAAAACATAAAATAAAAATGAAACCCTAACTGTAAAAGAATTGAAGGGTAAACACAAAAAAAGGGGGAAACACAATATGAAACCCCTAAACCCTCCAAAACCCATAACCCCTCCTTAAAATAACAAAAAGCCCAGCGCTTGGCAGGTGCTAATGCGTGGTTGCCTTTTAGTCCCGGTTGATGTCACGAACCGGGACTAAAGGTCCTCCTGCCTCGGCGCCCCGCAGCGGCCACATGGAGCATCTTTAGTCCCGGTTCGTAGCACGACCGGGACTAAAAGTGGAGGGCATTAGTCCCGATCGTTTAGTCCTGATTGCGGAACCGGGACTAAAGGGCCTCTGGAATCGTAACTGATGGCCCGTTTCCTACTAGTGGGAGCGCGTGCTCCCGCGTCAATAGTAAACAAAAAATATATAGTAAATGTTTTTAAAAAATTGAATTTTTTTCGTAGATGTTCGTCTTACTGTCGCAAGCATCCTGGAAAATTTTCATGCGGAACGGAGCAGCGTGGTTTCGCCGGTGAAATAAATAAATTTAGTATGATATTTTGGGGTAACATTTGGTGTTCTTTTTTTTGCACAGGCCAATATGTTTGATCTTTTTGGCTACAAATTTGTGTGTAGCATTTGGATGTGACAAAGAACAAATAGAATTTTTTGACATTTTAAAAAATATTTTCGCGCGCAGGAGCGCGCATCCCCGGGAGCACCAACGAATTTCTGGTAACTAAACTTGCTATCTTCTATAAAATTACGCTACATTGCCGACATACCCTCGACAAAAATCATCTGTATATGAACATATATTAACTATTTTTTAAAATATTTTTATATAGGGACATTTTTTGATATGTGATGAATATTTTATTTCATACATACATACATGTTTGTTTTGCAATGTACCCTTTTCCCAATTATAAAACTGGTTCATAATAATATGTTTTTAACTGTTAAGTAAAATAGTTTTCTCAAATAAAGAAAATAAAAAATCCAGGTTAATGACCCATGCCATGGCCGACCCATATAGCGTCAAGTAGGGGCACTAAACCCATTGTTGGTTTATCAGGTTTTATTGGTCCAGAAAGTTAGGCCCAGCAAACAATATAAAAGCTCCTATATTATCCCCATTTCAAGCCCTTCAGGCCCAACAGACCCAAACTAAGCCCGGACCGTTCAAAGTTCAGTCTGCAGTCCAGAAAGCAATTTTGGCTAAATAAAATCTAAGCTTTTGTCGATAATTCGGAGGCAAATGATTTACCATCCAGTCAGAAGACATGATTGTTTTGCATCTTACAGCATGATATCTGCCACACCGTTCCTTCAGTTTTTCCTGTCCGAGCCAGGTCATGCCATGGTAAAAACTTGCTGAACCATCAGCCATGCGGTGGATCACCCATTCTCCTCTCCCTTCTCTCCCACTAGATCGGGAACGCGCCTTGGCGCGAGGGTGCCGGTCCTAACATTTTGGCCAAGCAGATAGTACAAAGTTAGTAGGAATCCAGATTTAGTGTATACATTCGCATAGGATAACAAAATCGTTTGTGATAGGTGCAAGACATAATGGAGTTCGATATCAGCTTAAGATTATAAGGCAACATCGAGTAAGTTTATAAGGCAACATCGAGTTCAGTGTGTTCATAAGACCACAAAAGATAACCACTCGTCATTATGTTCGATATCAAAAGCGCAAATATAGGAGAAAAAGTAATAAAAGCAGGAACATAATAATGGAGAAACAACTACGGAACCATAGCTATTAAGCATACTAATAAGTGGCTTCATTCAACTGCCTTATCGATCAACCTCATAGGTGGCACTTCACATGAACCTGATGCAAACAACTTGTGAGATAAACGGTATATAATGATTTCTGTACAGACAGTGCACTTGCGATTTTGTATCTTAGGATTTTAAAGCTTATGGACTGCGAGCGTTAGTCCCCCCTTTCAATCTTAAAGGCAAAGACTCATCTCTGAAATTCTATGACCCCTGCTGCTTTGACAAAGTCACCAATTGTTTGTTATCATGGCCCTCTTGTTTGTGTCCATTATTATCCGGACCTGTCTTGTGACACCTCAAGTGCTGAGTTTCACCATCATGTCCTCGACCGGTTCATTGAGATGGTCCTTTAGATATAGCTTCGTGAAGCGACAGGAGAAGCACTGGAAAAAGAAACATTAATTGGTCATAGTTGGGTACTACGATTCTCTACTTGTAAGGAGGGTTTTTAAGATCCATACCATCCTCTGTCCAGGAGTCATGAAAGTCTTGTTCATCTCGCAAACATAATACTTGATGAGAGGGACAGTTTAACCAATGTAATGCTCAAGTCATTTGATCTCGCACGGGAAATGTCATATTCGCCTGTATACACATTCGTATCTGAAGATGTCGAAACTACCCAGCTGTGGTGCTGCATGGTAGCATTTGATCTTTAGCCCATGATTTAAAATAAATAAATAAACATGAGAAACGGATCTGACACTACTAGGAAAAGGCTAATTAGTGGCGCACCTGTTTTGGCCATTAATGGCGCACTATAGGTGCGCCACTATCATCACGCCACTAGTAACAAATACTAATGGCGCACCCCTGGTGCGCCATTAGTATACCAGACAATAGTGACGCACCTGGCAGTGCGCCATTAATATGTCAAAAGGTGCGCCATTACTATGCCTCCTAGGGGGCCATATTTACCTTGTGCTCTGGGTTACTAATGGCGCACTTCTAGATAATGCGCCACTAGTGTGTTTATTGCAGTGCGCCACTAAAGTGCAGTATGGTGCGCCACTAGTATGAATATTAGGAATTTTTTTTTTCTTTTCTGATATTTGCACAGGTTACAAAATATATTACTGCACAGAATATAGACAGCACAACATATAAACAGCAGATTTATCGAATACAATAGAAGATTAGTCTCCGAATACAATTCATCATATTAGTCTCCGAATTCAAAATACCGAACAAAGTTAGAACATTACAAGTCTCGAGACCGCGAGTAGCGAGTTTGTCTTCACATTACAAGTCGATATCTAAACTACCATCACATAGAAGAGAGCTGCGGTCACGATGAGCATCATCGCGATGAAGCTGGTCTTCATCCGGTTCCTCCTCCTCTCTCCCGCTAGATAGCGCGCATATCTAGCTTCCGCCTCCGCCCTAGTGGTGTACCCTTTGTAACTGTTACCGCTGAAACGGTGAACCTGTCTCTGACACTCCTCCCAGTCGTCGTAGACTCCGGGAACCTTACCCTTGTACACGACATACGAAGGCATCTCTATGCACTAGACAAACAAAACGTTAGTAGCAATTCACAGACAATACATAAGCAATATATAAGTATGCAACAAAAGGATCGGAAGAGAAAAGCAACACATTAATAGCACGATTCATGGTCCTACTAATAAATAGCATCGATTACATATAAGTTGAACGACTGTCCAAACTAAAGAGACATACAAGTTCATTAAAGTTTAATTACAACATGAGCTAATCGATATTTCAGAACTACATAGCATCACTACTTTCGACTCGACTCAGGGACCGGAGCGTGGATGAAGCCGCCGTCTTTCGTGATGGTCATGAAATCGCGGGCGTTGTCAGCCTGCATTTGTAGCGTTGTTTCTATCTCACTGTTGGACGGTTGATATCTGAGGTAGAACTGCCCCGAGGTACGAAGGACATCTTGATGGATGATTTCCGCAAACTCCGACTAGATGCCAAAGAATTCTTGTCTGATGTCCGCGTCCTGGATTGCCGATAAGCGTGCGGCCCAATCTTTGAGATTATTTGGTAGCAGAAGGTGATTATGGTCCCGTACGATCGCCCGCATGTGATGGAGGGCGTAGTAGGCATCCTTCTGACCGCCAGGCGGCTACTTGACGCAGGGGAACGTCGTATTGTGGGTGAACACGTGCTTGCCGTACCTACGAATTGGCCTGCTGAAGGTGCCTCCAGATCTGGCGTAGCCGGGAAGAGCTTAATCAAGAACTTTCTTGATATTTGTGTAGTCTTTCTTCGGCTGACGGTCCGAGTCGAAATACGTGGCCGTGGAATATTTCGGACTTAAGAGGATGAGTGTGCAATGTGTGTCACTGCACAAAACACGGAATGTTAGAAAAAAAAAGAACGATCGAAATCTAAGAAATCATATGTTACGGGGCGGTGAGGGGATGACTTACTCGGGAAAGTAAGGCACGAGGAAGTTATCCTTATCTGGGTTTGCCAGAATGACGCCTTCGAGGTATGAACTCGCGACTTGCCGGTCCCCAGCGCTGCCCAAGATCTTGGCACGCATGTAGAAGGGGTCGACTATCACGATGTCCGGGGTCTTGTCTCTAATGATCCGCATCTCCATACTCAGCGAAAATAGCCGAATGAAGGTGTAGTGCAGCGGATGAAGGTTAAACATAGCGAAGATGTCATCAAACCGCAGGACGATCATACCCCCGATGGTGCTATCGACAAAGCCCTTGCACTCTGGCACCTTGGCCACGAAAACCGGGTATGCCACATCATTCTCGGAGAGACGCCGCTTCTCCAAAGAAAGAACACTGTCATGCAGACTCCGCATAGCACCGGTTGCAGCATTGAGCAGATTAGTCGGTAGCATCGGCCTACCCGCCACATGCACCCTCCTCGAGATATCCTTAGGTGAAGGTGGCCCGTCCTGAGCACGGATCGTACTCGGTGCTGGCGGCTCGCACCCTGCTTGTTATTCTTTCTTTTCCGTCCCTTCTTCTTCTGCTGTAATGGGATCGAGTTCTGCTCAGAGACCGCCTTCTTGAGTGTGTTGGGGCTGATAATATTTTGCACCTCGGCTATCTGAGGCTCGGTGAAGGCGGCAGCTGGAGGCGTCTCCTGAGAACTGAACGCCAGACGACGCCTGTTGCAATTGGGTTTCTCCGCGGTACCAGCTAGATCGCGATCGTCTTTTGCAGGGTTGGGTTCTTGAGAAGGAGGCCCCAAGAATTCGTCACCGTACCCATGTTCGTTGAAGTACTTATCGACGTTGGTAAATGTACCGTCGTCGTCGTCGTCGTCCGGATCCTATGTTATATGCATGTCCGGATCCTGTGCCATATGCATGTCCGGCATGTACGGTAGCGTTGCGGCGGTCTTGCCATGGCTTGGCGCCGGCACGACTGGCGGTGTTGTCTGTGGGGTGGTGTCCCCTACCCCCAAACGAATCTGGCTCTTCGGCCAAAGCAGGGGCCAGCTTAAGCAGGCGCTGAGGGTCATCACATCATCTTTGTCGGCCCCAGGGGGTCGAAACGGAGGTAACAAGTCATCGCAGCCCGGCAGCACCCGAACCAGTTGAACCCTATACACGGTGGGTGGCATCGGAATACCATGGAACACGCGGCTGCCCGGTTGAACGATTCTGGCCTTGGCGACATCGATCAACTGGCCGTCCACGAAGTGCAGGAGAGTGCTTGGAACGTCGGCGGCGCCCTGCGAAAACATGTAGGGCGTCAGGGATGCCCAGTCAAAGGCATGGAGATGAAGTCGTCGGCCAAGAGGCTTAATTAGTTACCGTGATGGCGTCGAGCTCGGCTAATGTCGAGGCATCGCCAACGGCGGGCGTGCAAGTGACGGAGGGGCCGCTTGCTGCCGAGGTGCCGGCCGGCGTATTCTTCCCACACCCGGGTGCATTAAGCTCCAATGCCGGCGCCGACGCCAGAGACACCAATGCCGCCTCCGCCGTAGACACCAATGGCGCCGCCAGCGTGTTGTGCGAGTTGCTGCCCGTGAAGCTGGGAATCGGGGGCGGCCCCAGTTGGCCGCCCGCCATCCATGCCTGCAGCCCCTCAATCAAGGTAGGCACAATGGCGATGATCGTCGCTCCCAGTTGGTCTCGCACTTGCTCTTCGACTATCTTCGGAATCCGCGCCACTTGTGCCTTGAGTTCTTGAACCTCGCGCTTCTGGCTTTCCGAGCTGGTCTTTCTCTCCTTTCGCCCAGCGGTATAGTAATCCGACCATTTCGTGGACAAGCCTTTGCCGGCCACACGACCAGCTGACGACGGCTTACTGAGCTTATCCTTGTGTTTCATTACGTTTAATGCCCTATTTAAAGTGGTGTCCCAAGGTGTTTAAATTTTCTAAATGAAGGCGATAGCTAAGGAAAACCAGTTCAGGCTTCTTGGGAACTAGAGTAGCATATTCAGTAAATCAACTTGCAGTGGGAAGTACAGCAAGTTAAATCAAGTAGTCAAAGACAATAGGATTAGTGTACTGAACCAGGGAGCAGAGGTGGAGCGGAGACCGGAGTTGAGGTGGCCGGAGTTGAGGAAGACGGCGGCGACCCGAGGAAGAAGACAAGGTGGATCCGGTGCTGTGCGGCTCCTCGGCGGCGGCGGTCTGGCGGCAGGTGGGAGGAGACGGGGCGACGGCGGCGAGGCTTTCTGGGCTCTGGGGGAGAGGAGAGGGCGGAGAGGGCGAGGGGAAGCACGAGGGGGCAAGTGGGGAGGGGGGCCCGAGGAGGCAGGGCGGCGGCGGTGGAGCGGGCGCGGGCGGACGGCGGCGGGGGTCGTCGGGTTAGGTGGATCTGGCGAGGGAGGGAGAGAGGCCAGAGGGAGAGGGGAGCAAGTCGAGTGGGGGGAGGGTTAGCAATGGCGCACCTTTTAGGGGTGCGCCATAAACATACGTATACCAATGGCGCACCTTCTCCTGGTGCGCCATTAGTAACATTTTTTTTGGATTTTTAGTTGCATCTAATAATTTTTTAGAAAATGACGATCAAATTTGAAAACATTTATGAATGTGAAAAAATATCATAAAATTTGTTATTTGAAAATATTTATGAATATGAAAAAATATCATCAAATTTGAAAAAATACTCATGAATTCAAAAAGTGCCCATGAAATTTAAAAATATTCATGAGTTAAAAAAATATTAACAAATTCAATACTTTTTGTGAGTTACAAATTCAATACCAGAATAAACCTAAATAAAAATTGGTATACCAGAATAAACATAAATAAATATTCATGAGGACTAGAACAGAAGAAATGTCATTTCCACATGTCGAAATACAATCGAGAAATGAAGACTACAATTTAAATACAGTCGATCTTAGCTAGCTATCCTTTCACAATCTTCTTGCCCTTCTTTTTCGCAAATGGAGTTCTTCTCTTGAACGGACGTTCTTTAGGTAGGGTGGTCCTGCTTCTTCTTGTGGTGTATGGTACTTCATCGTCGTCGTCATGTTCCATCTTCGGGTCGCCGTACTTGTCGAAGTCTTGCTCATTGGCGACTCCATCCATTCCGATGATCTTCCTTTTGCCTCTCCTCGCGACAACACGACTGGCTTTGACGGGTCGGAAATGAAGAAGCATTGGTCCACTTGGGAAGCCAGTACCCATGGCTCATTTTTCGCGGTGACGTTTGCACCCGCGATCTTGGATTTGGCTTCGGGTATAACTATGGTGGTGAAATACCGGTCTTCTTTTAGGACGCTCTTGGCCCATCTGACACGGAACATCGGGACCTTCTCTCCAGCGTAGCTCAGCTCCCAGATCTCCTCGATCCTTCCGTAGTATCTGTCCTTGTCGTTACCGGTGTAGGATTCCATCGTTACCCCGGAGTTCTGATAACCATCGCTCTTCATGTCCTTTTCCTCGGTGTAGAATGTGTAGCCGTTGATATCGTACGCCTCATAGGTCATCAGGTTGTGCTCGGCGCCCTGTGACAAGGCGAATATGAGTTTTTCTTCCGCGGAAGAATCCTCATGTAAAGGGTACGACAGAAGCTTCTCCTTGAACCAACGCATGAAACATGAGTTGTGCCCTTTGATTATATCTCCGTCCGTCCTCTGTTGGCCTCGGTCATTGTACGTCTTCTCAATAAAGGTTTTGTGCTCTACCACCCAAGGATCGACCACGTCTATGTGTTGTAGCGCGACTAGGTTTGCTCTTTCAAAGTCGGCGAGTCGACCCTCGAAGTCGACATGCATTTCGCGGCGACCCTCGCGGTGACCCCATCCAGCGAGCCTGCCGAGGTGCCTGTTGACGGGCAGACCAACGGGGTTCTCGATGCCTAGATAATTCGTGCAGTAGGAGATGCACTCTTCGGTCAGAAAGCCCTTGGCTATGCTTCCCTCTGGACGTGACATGTTGCGAACGTATCCTTTGATGACACTGACAAAGACATGTACCTAGGGTAGGGTAATAGGCCTGACCTAGACACCCTTACCCGAGGACACTGCCCTAAGGCCAAGGACATTCAAAGGATGGTACCATCTACCGACTGAAATCGCCACAGGGTGCAACCCACTCGACCAACAGTTCACTCGGACAACCCAATTTCATTCGACCGGGGTGTACTCACTCGACCACACCGGAAACCACTCGGAAGACAGAAGATCTAAGGTCACTCAGGATGGCAAGGGTCAGGCATTCACTCCGTAGTCTTAATGATCATTTATTTGCCTTTATTGCTGGCGTTATCAGTAACGTCCTGCCTTTATAGACATTGAAACCCTTGTAACGTGGGACGGTTGGGGTCCTGGCGCACTCTATATAAGCCACCCCCCTCCTCAGGCACAAGGGTTCGCACCCCCTGTAACTTCACGCATAAGTCAATCGACCGAGCCTCCGGGCACCGAGACGTAGGGCTGTTACTTCCTCCGAGAAGGGCCTGAACTCGTAAATCTTGTGTGCACAACCTCACTGTAGCTAGGATCTTGCCTCCTCATACCTACCCCCCATTCTACTGTCAGACTTAGAACCACGACAGTTGGCGCCCACCGTGGGGCATGTGTCTTAGCGACTTTCCGGTGAGGTTGCAATTTTTTCCGATTCCCATCATCATGGTTTCGGGTGGAGGTTTGGCTGAGGGCCACGAGATCCGTCTCGGCGCGCTCGTCTTCATCGCCGACGACTCCGCCTGGCTCCAGGAGGCCCCCCTCGACGTCAAGACGTTCCCCGTCCGCGGGGCGACGCACTTTCGCGCATGTGTCCCCGGCGTCCTTCTGCGGCAGCCGTCGACCCAATATCGGTCGTTTCCTACGGCGTCTTCGTTCCCCGCTGTTCGTCGTTGCAAGTGATCCGGTCGATCGCGGCTTCAGCGGTGGGTGAAACATGCAGTGGCATGTCAATCGGCCACCCCTCAAGTCGCGGCAATCGAGCCCGATGAATCTCTCTACGGCCTGTTCGATCTATCGACTGGCTCCGTCGAGACTCTGTCCGAGTGCGACAGCAGCGATCCTGCGGCGGAGGTCCTGATGGTCGACACACCGTGTAGCCCACCTGGCATGCATCGCAACGGAGGCGGCGACGGCGGTGGCGATCCGTCGCGTGTTCACGAGGAATACCACCCCGAAACCCTCTCTTCACAGTGGATGGAGGAACTTCACCGCCGTAACGAGGAAGCACTCCACACGCCCATCGTCGGAGAGACCTCTGAGGCTCGGGCCTTGGAGGCAGCGCGCTTGGCCACTTTGGCTGAACGCACTCGACTGGAAAATCTTGAGCATGCACTCGACGAACGTGCTCGGCAGCAGATTCCTGAGTCCAGTCGACGGCGGCAATTGTTCCCTCCTGAACCTCAGGTATACCGCACTCTGATTCAGAATCTTGTAGCCGCAGCTCATATAGCAGAATCCATCCAGCCATCCCAGTCGGAAGCTGGACGAGGTTTGATGCAGATCCGGGCTCTGCTCCGGGCGGCAGGAGACCAAAACACTGCAGTGTCACAGTCGCGTGACAGAATCCATAGCAGATCTGTGGTGGCTGACACAGTTCAGTCGGCTCACAGCCCAAGATCGCCTCCGCGGCATGAGGGGCGGGTGCATCGCCAGGATCAACACTTGGGTCGGATCCATGAGCAGTACGATCATCGACTCGGCCGTGATGACCGCCGTCGAGCGCCTGCACCCCCTCCGAGAAGCGGATCATATGTGCCCCGGCACTATTATGACAGGCGCCCGTATAGCGGAGGGCGGAGGACGCCGGTCGACCCAAGAGAGCCAGGGTTTGATGCGAGGTCAATTTTAGTGCAAGGTTTGGTCGACAGGAACCAAGCACACAGAGAGGGGCAAGGCAGGGATCGCCCGAGTGGAAGCAGGATTCATGTTTCGGGTCCCGAGTGTTTTAGCAGAGCTATCAGAGCCGCTGAGATCCCCCCAACTTCAGGTTGGCGACTGGGGTTAGTAAGTTCACCGGTGAGTCGAAGCCTGATACTTGGCTGGAAGATTACCGAGTGGCTGTCCAGATCGGTGGTGGAAATGATGAGGTAGCTATGAAACACCTACCTCTCATGCTGGAAGGGTCGGCCAGAGCATGGCTGAATCAGTTGGCTCCAGGCAGCATATTCAGCTGGGAAGAGTTAGCCCGAGTGTTTGTCAGGACATTTGAGGGCACATGTAAACGACCTGCGGGGTTGACAGAATTGCAACATTGTGTACAGAAGCCGAATGAAACTCTGAGGGATTACATCCAAAGATGGACCACATTACACCACACAGTAGAGAATGTATCCCAACACCAAGCAGTTTGTGCCTTCAAGGAAGGCGTTCGGTATCGGGAGCTTAACTTGAAATTCGGTCAGACAGGAGATATGTCTCTGACCCGAATGATGGAAATAGCCACCCGGTACGCTAATGGTGAAGAAGAGGACTGACTCCGCAGTGGGAAGGGCAAGCCAGTCGCCCAAGACACCGGAGTGGGTCGGAAGCAGAAACACAAAGCCGAGCCAGTAGGTCCGGGTGAAGCTGCAGTTGTAACTCAAGGGAAATTCAAAGGAAAGCCCAAGGGACCCTAGATCCCCAAGAAGGTGAAAGATCAGGCTGGGAACGATGTGTTGGACTTGCCATGTCACATTCACACCAAGAAGGATGAAGAGGGAAATCTGATTTATCCCAAACATACCACTCGACAATGTCAGCTCCTAATCCAGCAGTTCCGAGAGAAACAGCCCAATGAAAAGGAAAAAGAGTCTGACAAGGATGGTGATCAGGAAGAAGATGATGACGGTTTCCCTAACGTCAATTCCACTTTGATGATTTTTGCTGACATTGAGAGTAAAAGTCGACTGAAAGTCATCAACTGAGAGGTAAACATGGTTGCTCCGGCAACGACGACATATTTGAAATGGTCAAAGACTCCCATCACATTCGACCAATCTGACCACCCACCGCACGTCGCCACCCCCGGGAGGCAAGCGTTGGTGGTCGACCCGGTCGTTGGGGGCACCCGACTGACCAAAGTCTTGATGGATGGTGGCAGCGGCTTGAACATTTTGTATGCAGAGACTCTTCGTGGGATGGGCATTCCGATGTCTAGGCTCAGTGAGAGCAACATGCGGTTCCATGGTGTCATTCCAGGGAAGAAAGCTGATTCACTCGGACAGATCACTCTTGACGTGGTTTTCGGTGACTCAAAGAATTACCGCAAGGAGAAGCTGACATTTGAAGTTGTGGATTTTCACAGTGCCTATCATGCTATTCTGGGCAGAACTGCATATGCCCATTTCATGGCTCGACCGTGTTACGTGTACCTCAAGCTGAAGATGCCTGGCCCCAAGGGCGTGATCACGGTCACTGGCAATCGGCAACGAGCAGAAGAGTGCCTCCAGAAGGGCTCTAAGATTGCCGATGAACAGATGGCAGCGATCGAAATGGAAGAGTATAAGAAGACTGCAGATCCGAGTGATTTGTTGCGCACTAAGAAGCCTGCTTCCGAGTTTGCATTTCAGTCGTCCGGTGAAACAAAGCCTGTTCACATTCACCCGACCGATCCCAGTGCTGCACCGACTCATATCTCAACAACACTCGACAGCAAACAGGAAGAAGCGCTCATCCAGTTCCTCCGTGAGAACTGGGACATCTTCGCATGGAAGCCATCTGACATGCCGGGTGTACCCAGGGGGCTGGCTGAGCACCGTTTGCGAGTCGATCCAAAGGCAAAACCCGTGAAAGAGCACCTCCGTCGGTCCGCTGCGGAGAAGAGAAAGGCAATCAGCGAGGAGGTGGCTCGGCTTCTGGCAGCTGAGTTCATCCGCGAGATTTACCACTCCGAGTGGCTCGCCAATGTTGTCATGGTTCCCAAGAAGGACGATTCACTCCGTATGTGCATTGATTTCAAGCATATCAATCGGGCCTGCCCGAAAGATCATTTTCCTCTCCCCCGCATCGATCAGATAGTCGACTCGACTGTGGGATGTGAGCGATTGTCCTTCCTGGATGCATATTCCGGGTACCATCAGATCCGACTGTATGGACCTGATGAAATAAAAACAGCTTTTATCACCCCATTCGGGTGCTTTTGCTATGTCACCATGCCCTTTGGTCTCAAGAATGCTGGTGACACATTCATGCGCATGATACAGAAGTGCCTGCTAACTCAAATCAGTCGGAATGTGGAAGCATACATGGATGACATCGTGGTTAAGTCACGCAAAGGTTCCGACCTGCTGACTGACCTTGCCGAAACCTTTGCCAATTTGAGAAGATATGATATCAAGCTTAATCCGTCGAAGTGTACATTTGGAGTTCCAGGTGGAAAGTTACTCGGTTTCCTCGTTTTCGAACGTGGGATCGATGCAAACCTAGAGAAAGTTGGTGCGATCCTCCGAATGAAACGCCCTGTGCGTGTACACGATTATCAGAAGCTTACTGGTTGTTTGGCCGCTTTGAGTCGATTCATCTCTCGCCTCAGTGAAAAGGCATTGCCTCTTTACCGACTGATGAAGAAATCTGATAAGTTCGAGTGGGCTCCTGAAGCTGATGCAGCGTTTGCAGAGCTCAAAGCCCTGCTTTCCACCCAGCCGGTGCTTGCTGCTCCAATCAGCAAAGAGCCTTTACTGCTTTATATAGCAGCCACTAGACAGGTTGTCAGTACAGTACTCATGGTCGAGCGGGAAGAAGAAGGTAAAACCTACAAGGTTCAGCGCCCAGTGTATTATATTTCTGAAGTCTTAACTCCATCTAAGCAGAGATATCCACATTATCAGAAGCTTGTCTATGGAATCTACTTGACCACGAAGAAGGTTGCACATTACTTCTCGGATCATTCGATTACAGTCATCAGTGACGCTCCGTTGTCAGAAATTCTAAACAATAGAGATGCAACTGGCCGAGTGGCAAAGTGGGCGATTGAACTCCTTCCGCTGGATATCAAGTTCGAGGCAAAGAAAGCGATAAAGTCTCAAGCGATAGCAGATTTCCTCATCGAGTGGATTGAACAACAGTTACCGACCCAGATACAGTCGGAACATTGGACTATGTTCTTCGACGGGTCCAAGATGTTGAATGGTTCAGGCGCTGGAGTGGTCCTGGTATCTCCACGAGGTGACAACCTCAGATATGTTCTCCAGATTCACTTTGATTCCTCCAACAATGAAGCTGAATATGAAGCACTCTTGTATGGGTTGCGAATGGCCATTTCACTCGGCGTCCGCCGCCTAATGGTTTACGGCGACTCAGATTTAGTGGTTAATCAAGTGATGAAGGAGTGGGACGTCAGTAGCCAAGCTATGACTGGTTATTGCAATGCGGTGAGAAAGTTAGAAAAGAAGTTTGAGGGGCTAGAGCTCCACCATATACCCTGACTGAAGAATCAAGCAGCTGATGACTTGGCGAAGATAGGATCCAAGCGGGAGCCTATTCCCAGCAATGTGTTTTTGGAGCATATTCACGCACCATCAGTTCAAGAAGATCCCTTCACAGAAGAGCCCCCACAGCCTAAAAGTTCCACTGATCCGACTGAAGTTGAAATCCCAGCTGTGGTCGACTTGATCATGGAAGTTTTGATTGTTATTCCAGATTGGACAGTGCCGTACATTGCATATATTCTCAGGAAAGAGCTTCCACAGGATGAAGAAGAGGCTCGCCAGATTGTTCGTCGATCCAAAGCCTTCACAGTAATGGGGGAGCAACTCTATAGAGAAAGTGTCACTGGGGTCGGTCAGAAATGCATCAGTCCGGAAGAAGGCCGAATGATCCTCGATGATATTCACTCGGGAACCTGTGGTCACCATGCGTCTTCTCGGGCCATCGTGGCCAAGGCGTATTGAGCAGGGTTTTATTGGCCACGGGCAAATGAGATGGCAAAGGAGATAATTGACAAATGTGAAGGCTGTCAGTTCTACTCCAACATGTCCCACAAACCCGCTTCAGCCCTAAAGACCATTCCACTCGTCTGGCCATTCGCTGTTTGGGGTTTGGATATGGTGGGACCTCTGAAGACTGGCAGGAGTGGTTTCACCCATGTGCTTGTAGCAGTCGACAAGTTCACCAAGTGGATCGAAGCTAAACCTGTCAAAAACCTGGATGCAAGTACTGCGGTAAGCTTCATCAGAGGGTTAACATTTAGATATGGAGTCCCACACAGCATCATCACGGATAATGGGTCGAACTTTGATTCTGATGAGTTTCGAGCTTTTTGTGCATTCCAAGGTACTCGGGTCGACTATGCTTCAGTCGCCCACCCTCAGTCGAATGGACAGACAGAAAGAGCGAACGGTTTGATTCTCAAAGGTCTGAAACCTCGATTGATGCGCGACCTCAAACATGCGGCCGACGCTTGGGTAGATGAGCTACCGTCAGTCCTTTGGGGATTAAGAACAACACCAAATCGGTCGACTGGTCGAACCCCCTTCTTCATGGTCTATGGGGCTGAGGCTGTGCTGTCGAGTGACTTGCTTCACAATGCGCCCCGAGTAGAACTTTTTTCAGAAGCTGAAGCAGAACAAGCTCGAGAAGATGCTGTCGATCTTCTGGAAGAAGAAAGAGAGATGGCCTTGATCCGATCGACCATTTATCAGCAAGACCTTCGTCGATTATATGCCAGAAATGTGAAGGGTCGAGCATTTCAGGAAGGAGACCTTGTGCTCCGAGTGGACCAGCAACGGCCGCACAAACTTGCCCCCGCTTGGGAAGGTCCCTTCATCGTCACCAAGGTGCTCCACAACGGAGCGTATCACCTCTACAATGTGGAGCATAATAAAGACGAGCTGCGCGCTTGGAATGCGGAGCTACTCCGCCGTTTTTATACTTAAGCGTTCAGACTTATGAGATGTAATAAAGAGTACCTTTCAGTTCGTTTATCAAAGACATGGTTTTACAGTCTCCTAAATGATTGTTGTTACTAATACATGTGTCCAAAATCCCCCAGTGGGTGGCTTAGCCGCGAATCCGATTCGCCTAAGTTTGTAAAATCCTACCGAGTGATGAGCAACCCTCTCACTCGAAGGCTTAGCTGCAGTCCTGTACTCGCCTAAGTTTAAATAAAATCCTACCGAGTGACGAGCAACCCTCTCACTCGGAGGCTTAGCTGCAGTCCTGTACTCGCCTAAGTTTAAAGAAAATCCTACCGAGTGATGAGCAACCCTCTCACTTGGAGGCTTAGCTGCAGTCCTGTACTCGCCTAAGTTTAAGGAAAATCCTACCGAGTGACGAGCAACCCTCTCACTCGGAGGCTTAGCTGCAGTCCTGTACTCGCCTAAGTTTAAAAAAATCCTACCGAGTGGTGAGCAACCCTCTCACTCGGGGCTTAGCTGCAGTCCTGTACTCGCCTAAGTTTGTTAAATCCTACCGAGTGATGAGCAACCCTCTCACTCGGGGGCTTAGCTGCAGTCCTGTACTCGCCTAAGTTTAAAGAAAATCCTACCGAGTGATGAGCAACCCTCTCATCGGAGGCTTACTGCTCAGTCCTGTCTCGCCTAAGTTTAAAGAAAATCCTACCGAGTGATGAGCAACCCTCTCACTCGAGGCTTAGCTGCAGTCCTGTACTCGCCTAAGTTTAAAAAATCCTACCTAGTGGTGAGCAACCCTCTCACTCGGGGGCTTAGCTGCAGTCCTGTACTCGCCTAAGTTTGTAAAATCCTACCAAGTGATGAGCAACCCTCTCACTTGGGGGCTTAGCTGCAGTCATGTACTCGCCTAAGTTTAAAGAAAATCCTACCGAGTGATGAGCAACCCTCTCACTCGGAGGCTTAGCTGCAGTCCTGTACTCGCCTAAGTTTAAAGAAAATCCCACCGAGTGACGAGCAACCCTCTCACTCAGAGGCTTAGCTGCAGTCCTGTACTCGCCTAAGTTTAAAGAAAATCCTACCGAGTGATGAGCAACCCTCTCACTCGGAGGCTTAGCTGCAGTCCTATACTCGCCTAAGTGTAAAACATGCTCCATCCTGATCTGCAAGGACGACGAGGTGCAGGTCGT
Organism: Thinopyrum elongatum; assembly: GCA_011799875.1. NCBI lineage: Eukaryota > Viridiplantae > Streptophyta > Magnoliopsida > Poales > Poaceae > Thinopyrum > Thinopyrum elongatum. The sequence goes on from CM022302.1 coordinate 104,904,918, forward strand.
CCGCGATCCTATCCTCAGAACTGCGTCTGTTCCGAGTGAAGATACAAGTTCCACTCGGAAATAAAAACAAGCATATTTAAGGGCAAACAAAGTTCGGACGAAGGATCTTAAAAGTACTCGGGCATCAGGCCCGAGGAAGTTTTACGGTTACAAAATCACTCGGCATACCGAGGCAAATTGAACCGGATCATAAAAGTTTGGACGAAGGAGCTCAAAGTACTCGGGCATCAGGCCCGAAGGAGTTTTACGGTTACAGAATCACTCGGCATACCGAGGCAAATTGAATCAGATCATAAAAGTTTCATTCACTCCGCAGAGGGGCTGGCAGGCTCGACAAACTCATCCAGGTCAATTCCATCTGCGATTCGAGTAGCAGCAGCAATGAAGGTCTCCATGAAAGACTGGAAGTCGAGTTTCTTGGTGTTGGCGACCTTGATTGCCGCTAGCTTCTCTTCTCTGGCTTCCCTGCAGTGGACGCGAACCAGGGATAAAGCTACGTCAGCACCGCATCGAGCAGCGAACTTCTTCCACTCCTGCACTCGACCAGGAATCTCGTTAAGTCGAGTCATCAGAGACTCGAGGTCGTTTCGGAGCGTGTCCCCTGGCCAGAGCACTGTGTCGATCCGCGAAACTGCAACCTTGAGTCGAGCAAGATATTCCAAGGCACTGGCGAGGCGAGACTCCAGTCGGAGCACATTCATGGCTGCTTCATCTTTGACAAGGGAGTTGATAGGGTCCAAGTTCGTCTCGACTCGCCCAGTTTCTTCCTCGAAGTCTTGACAGAATTCTGCACTCGCAGAAAAATAATGAGTCGACAGCGGTATGATGAGTCGACGAAAGCAAACCAATCGCACAGAGAAAAGTACCTTCAAGCATGAGGAATAATTTTTTGGCGAGTCCTCCGAGGTAGTTCTCCAGCTCGTCCCTCCTGCGGGTGATGTCTTCTACTTTGTCGGTCAGGGTTCGCTTGTCCTTCTTCAGACGAGTCACTTCTTTGTTGGCTTCGTCAAGAGCAGCCTTCAGATTGGCATTCTCTCCCTCCAGCTGTCCGACTGAGGCCATCTTTTGGTCGGCAAGCACCGTTTTGTCTTCGGCGGTTTTCTTCGCAACCGCAAGGTCAAGGTCCTTCTTCTCCAAAGCTTGTCTCATTGTTTCTAGAAAGAATAACATTTGAATCAGAAAAAGGAGGAGAAAAGGTGGCAAGAGAACCGGTCGACAAACTTTCCTTACCAGCAGCGTCATCCTTAGCCTTCTGCAAGTTGTTTCGAGCCAACTCTAGGTCAAGATTGAGCTGAGTTTGCTTCTTCTCCAAGTCGGCAAACCGGGCTCCAAGATCACAAGATTTCTGTGTTCAGAAGATAGTCAGTCGGCAGACACAAAGACTACTGCCGAATCAAACATTCGCCAATAGTCTCGGGGACTACACCCAGTGGGTGCACTCAGCGTGCCCCCACTGGTCCGACTCTTTCAATCGACTTGGTACGTCCAGTCAAAAAAAAAACTCAGACCATAGCCGACTGCCCGAAGTCGACTACGGTCTCGGGGACTACACCCAGTGGGTGCACTCAGCGTGCCCCCACTGGTAAAGGTTCCACTCGGCATGATCTGCCCAGCCCGAGTGGAAAAGATCTGTTAAAAGACCCCCGCTGAATCAAACATTCGACGGCGGTCTCGGGGACTACACCCAGTGGGTGCACTCAACGTGCCCCCACTGGTTCAGAGATTCGATCAGCACAACCTAGTCGACTCAAGTGGAAAAACTACTCAACAGAAATTAAAACACCCACTGGGTGTGCAAACTGACAATGGGTGTGCAATTAAGGTTCCAAAACGCTCATCCACGGACGTCTTGCGGATAAAGCAACAGTTTCTAAATATCATATCCCAACAGAACAAGCGTCAAGATGGAGTTCAGTCGGAAGTAAGCTAACCTGGACATTGGCCTGAAGTGCTGAGCTGGCATCATAGGCAGCTTGACTGGCCTCGCGCACCACCTTCATCTGCTCCATCAAAATGCCAGCCTGGCGTATAGCCTCCTTGGCAGCACTCACTTGGTCTTCTGGGACTTGATGGGCGGTGGGAGGTGCAGTCGGTGTATCAGTTGCAGTAGCTTGAGAGCTTGAGGCATGAAGTTGGACAGACGGAGGAAGGGCCTGCACAGTCGACAACGAAGGACGAACACTCGACAAGGGATTCGCAAAAGTAACGGAGGCACGGTTGAAGTCCCCGGATTGCTGGATAGCTGGTTCCGTCGCCGGCGTCGACTGGGGCGTCTTGCTAGCTGGTACCTTCTTGACTGAGGCCCTGCTCCTCCTACCCACGAGTTCCTGTGGCTCATTTTCATCATCGTCTTGAAGTTCAATAACATCTTGCGGAGCTGCAAAAGAATCGACCACAAGAGTTCAGTCGACTGTAGAATTGACAAGCAAAGAAAAGATGAGATAACAGGGGTCATACCCGCTTTGGAGGTGACCGCGTCCTCCATCTCCTCGTCACCATCATCTTGGTAAGCAGAAGTCCCGGAGGTAGCAGCGCTGCAAATCTCAAGGTTCACTCGGTCAAGCAAGTGAATGGGTCGACTACTGATATAAGATTCTTCAAACAAAGGGCGAAAACGAAACGCTTACGCAGAGGCGACGGGAACGTCAACCTTGATCTTGGGCAAAGCCTTCCGTGGCTTTGACGGCGCGGTCTTGAGCTGCTTCGAAGCCTTCTCAGTCGGCACCGGAGAGGATGTCCGAGTGCGCTTCGAAGTCTGTCCAGTCGGTGCTGCCACCTTGCCCCGGATACTTGCTGGGTCGTGCTTGTGCTTGGAACACTTTTCCGTGCGAGGTGGAGAATCGACCTCCTCGTCGCTGCTCGAGTCTTCGTGCTCTTCATCACTCTCCCCATCGGAGTTCCAGTCGCCGCTGTCGCCTCCGCTCTCTTCGACTTCCTGGATCTGCTCCCCGTTGGGCATCGAGTACATCTCAGTATATATCTGCGAAGCAAAGAATCGAACAAGCATCAGTCGGTTCCAAAGACAGTTTACAAATTAGAGTAAAAGTCACTCGACATCGAAGGTCTGACCTTGTCTGGTTCGTTATCAGCGCCGAGTGGCAGAATTCTCCTAGACCCCCTGGGGTTGTCTTTGTTGCCGGTAATGCTCTGCAGCCACTGTGCCACCGTCTCCTCGGCAACTTCCTCTGGGTGGATCCGAGCAGAATCATCGGCGCCCGAATACATCCACATAGGATGATCGCGGGCCTGGAGCGGCTGGATGCGGCGAGTGAGAAACACCTCTAGCAAATCCATGCCGGCCACGCCATCGCGGACGAGTTGGATTACGCGGTCAAACAACAGGTTCACCTCCGCCTTTTCTTCTGGAGTCACTTTCAAGGAAGAGGGCTTTTCAATTCGCCCCATGGTAAAGGGAGGAAGGCCAGTCGACTGACCAGGAGTTGGTTTGTCCTTACAATAAAACCAAGTCGACTGCCACCCTCTGACCGAGTCGGGAAGAGTCATAGGTGGAAAAGTGCTTTTGCCTCTCATCTAGATCCCTAGACCTCCGCAAATCTGAATCACGTGCGTCCTCTCATCACTCGGATTGGCCTTTTTCACAGACTGTGAGCGGCAGGTGAAGATGTGTTTGAAGAGACCCCAATGCGGTCGACAACCCAAGAAATTCTCACACATGGAGACAAATGCAGCAAGGTATGTGATAGTGTTCGGAGAAAAGTGATGAAGTTGGGCCCCGAAAAAGTTCAGAAAACCTCGGAAAAAAGGATGAGGGGGCAGAGAAAAACCACGGTCGACGTGAGTCGCGAGGAGGACGCACTGACCCTCCTGCGGTTGCGGCTCGGTCTCATCACCTGGCAGCCTCTAGGACCCATGGTCGATCAAGCCCCCCTCGACCAGATCCTCCATATCTTCTTGCTGAATCGTGGAGCGAATCCAATCTCCCTGGATCCAGCCGGGCGGCAGGCCGGATCTCGACGACGAGCCTCCCCGACTCGTCTTCTTGCCCTTCGCTGCCGCCGGCGCTTTCTTCGCACGCTCCAAGGCCGCCGTCTTCTCCTTCCCCATCGCGGCAGGCTGCGCTCGGGCAGGGCGGCGGCATCGAAGGTGGCGGCGAATGCGGTGGTGAAACAGAAGAGGAGGAAGGAGATGGGGAGCACAGTACCGGGCTCATCGACCCCGACGCCTTATATGGGTCCGCTCCCGAGTGGCTGACTAGTGGGCCCAGGCAATCCAGTCAAATCCCGCAACAGTCGCGCACTGGATACGTGGTGAAAAAGGTGGCATGAGAATCGAGGCGTCCCTGCCTAACCCGCTCCGTCTACTGTGGTCCTCTCCGTCCCGCGCGCTTCTCCAAATTTCGAATCCCATGAGATCCGGAAAGCGGCAGCGTGACCAATCACGCCAAGGATCTTATACCATATCAACACTCGGAGCTTATCAGAAAAAATCACTCGACGACCTCTGAATGGACCTAGGCGACTGAAAATGAAGTTGAAGTTTTTACAAAGATCACCGGCCCGGTTAGGATGCCTCTGAAGCATATAAATTGGGTCGGAACCATCTTCAACCCCTTCTCCACTCGAACCCAGATCCATTCGGGGGCTAATGACGAAGACATGTACCTAGGGTAGGGTAATAGGCCCGACCTAGACACCCTTACCCGAGGACACTGCCCTAAGGCCAAGGACATTCAAAGGATGGCACCCTCTACCGACTGAAATCGCCACAGGGTGCAACCCACTCGACCAACAGTTCACTCGGACAACCCAATTCCATTCGACCGGGGTGTACTCACTCGACCACACCAGAAACCACTCGGAAGACAGAAGATCTAAGGTCACTCAGGATGGCAAGGGTCAGGCGTTCACTCCGTAGTCTTAATGATCATTTATTTGCCTTTATTGCTGGCGTTATCAGTAACGTCCTGCCTTTATAGACATTGAAACCCTTGTAACGTGGGACGGTTGGGGTCCTGGCGCACTCTATATAAGCCACCCCCTCCTCAGGCACAAGGGTTCACACCCCCTGTAACTTCACGCATAAGTCAATCGACCGAGCCTCCGGGCACCGAGACGTAGGGCTGTTACTTTCTCCGAGAAGGGCCTGAACTCGTAAATCTTGCGTGCACAACCTCACCGTAGCTAGGATCTTGCCTCCTCATACCTACCCCCATTCTACTGTCAGACTTAGAACCACGACAGACACCATTCATCCTTTCGAACGGCATCATGCTGTGCAGGAACGTCGGCCCGAGTTGGATGATATCCTCCATGATATGGACCAGCAGATGCACCATAACGTCGAAGAATGCGGGCGGGAAGTACATCTCAAGCTCGCATAGTATCACCACGATCTCTTCCTGTAGCCTTCTGAGTTGCCTCACGCCAACCGACTTCCGAGAGATGACGTCAAAAAAGTTGCATAGGCCAAATAGCGTTTCACGGACGTGCGCGTCCATGATCCAACGGATTGCAACTAGAAGTATCTGCGTCATCAGCACGTGACAGTCGTGAGACTTCATCCCGCTGAACTTCTGCTTCGCTGAGTCTAGGTATCTGCTTATCTTCCCCACGTAACCGTAAGGAAGTTTTGCTCCTACGAGGCAGGTGAAAAGCTGCTCGATCTCCTCCTGACTTAGAGTGAAGCACGCGGGAGGGCAGTCATTTCTGATCTTCTTGGCCTTTTTGCCTTTGCGACGACTTTTCGTGTCCTTCGCCTCATCATCATCATCATCATCATCATTAGCGTGAAGCACCTCCCTGATGCCCATTGATTTCAAGTCTGCCCTTGCTTTCGGCCCATCTTTGGTCCTCTCTGGCATGTTGAGCAGGGTACCAAGCAGACTCTCGCAAACGTTCTTCGTGATATGCATGACATCAAGGATGTGAGGCACACGGAGGATCTTCCAGTACGGCAAGTCCCAGAAAACAGACCTCGTTTTCCATACCTTCAGCAGCGGCTCTGGCGCCTTTCGCTTCTTTCCCGGCTCTGGCGCCTTTCGCTTCTTTCCCGGCGGTGGGCACTCTTTCCAATTTTTCAATAGCTCGTCTATTTCCTCGCCGCTCCTTGTACGCGGGCGTCTTCAGGGTTCGGTTTCACCATCGAACAGATCCTTGCGTTTTCTCCATGAGTCATCGTCGCGAAGCCACCTTCGATGTCCCATGAACACGGTTTTCGAAGACCCGGGATCTCTATCTAGCTGGCGATACGTTGTGTCATCCATGCACCTGACGCATCCAGAAAATCCGTGGAGCACCTGCCCCGCGACATATCCGTAACCGAGATAGTCGTGCACCGCCGTGAGCAGTGCGGCTCTCATAGGGAAATATTCTTTCTCTGCGGCGTCCCACGTATTGGCTGGCGTTTTCCACAGCGTGTCTAGCTCCTCTTTCAGCAGCCCTAGATACAGATTGATGTCGTTCCCTGGTTGTTTCGGCCCTTCAATTAGCATACTCATGTGAATGTACTTCCTCTTCATGCACAACCAGGGGGGAAGGTTGTACATCCACACAAACACAGGCCAGGTGCTATGTGTGCTTCTCTGGATGCCAAACGGATTGACTCCATCAGTGCTCGCGCCCAGCACGATGTTCCTTGGATCATTCCCAAATTCTGGGTGTTCGAAGTTCAACGCTTGCCACTGGCTCGCATCCTTAGGGTGACTCAGCATCTTGTCTTTTTTATTTATCTCTGGATCATTTCCGTCATCTTCTCGCTTCTTCTCCTCCCTATCCGCGTGCCAACGCAGGAGCTTTGCTACCTTAGGGTCCGTGAAATACCGCTGCAGACGAGGAGTGATCGGAAAGTACCACACCACTTTTCGAGGAGCTTTCTTCCTCTTCTTGTATCGAGTGACGCCGCACACCGGACATATGGTAGACTCCGCATGCTCGTCCTGATAAATGATGCAATTGTTCATGCACACATGGTATTTCACGTGCGGTAAGTCCAGAGGACACACGATTTTCTTCGCCTCCTCGAAACTGGTCGGGCACTTGTTCCCCTTGGGAAGACGTTCATGCCAGAATGACATGTTCTCGTCGAAGCATGCGTCGGTCATTTTGTGTTTTACCTTCATCTCCAGAGCCATGAGCGTTACTTTCAGGCGGGTATCCTCGGGCCTGCATCCTTCATACAATGGAGTAACCACGTCTATCTCCAGTTGATCCAGCTTGGCTTTCTCTCGGGCGGCAGCTCTTGCGTTATCCGTCTGCTTGAGAAGCAGCTCTTGAATATGAGGGTCCTGCACCCAGCCCATCGATGGTCCATCGTCGTCTGCTCCGGCATCTTCATCTTCATGATCATGCCCTTCGTCTTGATCTTCCTCATCATCATGTCCGGCATCTTCTACATGATGACTGTGTACTGCATCTACTTCGTGATCATGTCCTGGAGATTCTTCGTCTTCTCGCCCGCCCTCGCCGCGGTTGTCTTGCTGCCCTTCCTCATTTCTTGCCCGGCCCCCATGGACGACTTCATAATCATCTTCATCACCTTGCCACCGATAGCCATCCATGAAACCACGCAAGAGCAGGTGGTCCCGCACCTGTACGGAATCCGGGTCCATAAGGCTCTTCAGCTTGCATCTTCGACACGGACATCTTATCTCCATCTCATTCTTTTGAAGCATCTCGGCCTTCGTGGAGCTCAAAAACCTATTCACGATGCCTTCGGTCATCGTGCGGACCATGGTCGCCTGCGGGGTAGAGCAAAACGATATTTTAGAACCAAAAAAAAATTTGGCATGACTTTACCTAAAAATAGGACAAAAAAGAATGCATAGTGCCAAATTCTCGCCGAAACGGAAATGAATCAACATTCCGGCAAAATATTGGCAACTATCGCATTTCAAATACTGGTACCTGCAACCACAAACATATGCAACACCACAAACATACGTAGATCTAGGCCATAAAAAGTGCATGTGCACGTTGTTGGAGGGAGAAAAAAGTAGATCTAGAACATAAAGAAAGCATGCCCCTTACTTACCTATCAAAAAAAGGAAATTTAACCACTTAATTTGGGTGAATCTATGGTGCAAATGAGGTGAGGAGGAGGAGGCAGCCGAGACAAGCTTGGAGGAGGAGGTGGAGAGAATGAAGTGGGGAAAGTGAGTGTGGTAGGTGGCTGTCCAACATATCTAGCTGCTCTCAGGTTACCAATGGCGCACCTTGGTTACTAATGGCGCACCTGGTATGTGGTGCGTCATTACTAGTTTTGAAAAAAAAAATTGTTAGTAGTGGCGCACCGTGGTTGTGGTGCGCCATTAATAGTTTTAACTAGTAATGGCGCACTATCCCCAGGTGCGCCATTACTAGTTTTGAAAAAAAAAATTGTTAGTAGTGGCGCACGGAGTGTGTGGTGCGCCATTACTAGTTTTAACTAGTAATGGCGCACTATCCCCTGGTGCGCCATTACTAGTTTGGGGATAGTGCGCCATTACTAGTTTTGAAAAAAAAAATTGTCAGTAGTTGCGCACCGTGGGTGTGGTGCGCCATTAGTGATATGGACACTAATGGCGTACTTGTACATGGTGCGCCACTGCTATATAGCAGTGGCGCACCACATACGTGGTGCGCCATTAATGTCCATATTAGCTATAGCCTTTTTTTCTAGTAGTGTGAGCTTGTTCATACATACACATTTTCATATTTCCATTCCGACACACTCTTATATGAATTAAACCTCAACACGCTTAGTTTTCTACACTGGATCCTTTTGTGGGCATGCGAATGATGGAACTAAAAAATGAATAAATCACCTCAAATAATATCTATTTGTGCTCTATATTTAAAAAAAATAACCTGTATGCATCTGTTTACGACCTACACAACACAATTGAGCTCGTTTTGAGCTCCTATTTCCCCCCAAATCAGAAAGAGCAGTCCACAGGACCACCGCATGGACAAAGGGTCAACACAGGCACAAAGAGTCAGGGGAGAGAGAGAGAGAGAGAAACTCCCTGTCTCTCTTTCTTTGTGTTGATAAGCTGTAGGTAATGTCGTCGCTCTGGTCCAATTGCATAAACATGTGATCAAATTCAGAGGAGAAGTTAAAAGGGAAGTAGGAAAACCTCAGCACAACACATGCAGCATAACATCTCAATTGAACCTATAGAAGTGACATTGAGAAATTTTTAAAAGGGATTGGGCTTGGGAGCATTGATGTGAGGTCTTGACCTTGAGGGCAATTGACCTAAATGGATGAATAGAAAGAGTCAAAACAAAGCAGCAGGCGACTAAAATGTCAGAACAAAGCATGCTAAAATGTTGTTCACCAGGACTTTCACAGGTTGTTATGTAATATATTTCCTCTCCCATTAGTGTATAAGATTGTGCACTAAGGTCACTAAGGTAAGAACATGCAGCAATTAAATTGAAGTAGGTCAGATACGCAAATAGTATTGTATATTAGTAAGTAGAGGTGCATACTTCCATTTATCAGTAGATTTTAAGATCTGTTTATTTTTATAAAGAATAATTAATGTATATGTGCCAGAAAAAAACTGTGAAATCATGTACTACATCAGTAAAATCGATACAGTCCAACATAGCACATGCTGTGACAATATGCACCTCCGGTAGTCATAGAATCTAACTCGTGCTTACCATCATTTAGATTAAAAAGTGTAGGGTAACGCAGCAGAAAACAAAAAATTTCCGACCTACGCACCAGCCCAGGACCACTATGGAGACTGCATACAAGGTTTGATCATTTTCGTTACCGACTCGTAGCGCAGCGGAAGTAGAGTCGATGACGATCGGCGATGCAGATCCCCGCAGCTAGGATTTACAACCTCCCAACCGCGAGGATGTATATCCTCGTCTTCCCTTCGGACAGCCCTCCGGGAGGCAGTCGAACAGTCCCCCGGACGATGTCGCGGACAGCCCTTCGGGAGGACCTTCGAAACTCAGACGGTCACTCGGGCAGCCCTTCGGGAGGACTCACAGAACTCGGACCGTCACTTGGACAGCCCTTCGGGCACTAAGATCGAAACTACGACCTCTCTACAGAGTTGCACACATACGGTGTCATCTATCCGGCAGGGCTTCGCCGTCCAGAACTAATTCCCACCGGAACCCAGACAGCCTTTCGGCTCTACGAAACTATTTCGCGGGGAGGGAGAGAGAAGCCAGATCATTGCAATGGCACTTGTATGTGAGAAGGGATGAGTCTTTAGGCAGCCCCCTCCACCCCTATTTATAGGCCAAGCCCAAGGGTGGCTTCTCCAAGAAGCCAAGGGGAAAAATACCAAAGGACCCTTAAGGTGGCTTCTCCAAGAAGCCACCCAAAAAGCACTTTCACTATTCACGACGACATTTTTCAGCGTCCGTTCGAACTGAAAATATTTATGTGGGCTTAGAACATTTCCAGTACCCACTAAAATAATTTTCAACGCGTTCTGGAACAATTCCAGATTAGTGATTTTCATCTGCGAAAAGCATCTGAAGTGGTTCCGGCAGCTCCGGAACATTTCCGGTTTTCTTCCAGAAAATTCCCAAAAGTTTCCAGAATGATTCTGGCACCCTCCAAGAATTATCGGGCATGTGATGAAACCAATTTGACTTTATGGTATCCTCTGAAACAACTTTTCAGTTTCACTGGAACTCATCCGGTGACCTCTCTCTGCGGAACTTTTCCGCTGTCTGAAACTTTTTCGGTGTCCGAAACTTTTTCGGTGATTTTCTCTCAGACTCCCTGTCTAGTATTCAGCAGATAGATGACCCTTAAGCGTGTGACCCTATAGGTTCGGTAAAGTATAGACATGACCCGGAACCCCTTCTGATCAATGATCAACATCGGAGCCGTGGACACCCATATTGACCCCTATACCCACACGAATGAATATTCGAGTGAACCTCCAGTTGCCGTGTGCTATTCCTGTTGCTTCGCGATATGTTACAAATACCCGAGGTGAGACATGATGGCATCCCCGTGGGTCAACAACTTGTCCACTATGCCAGTTACCTCGTTACCGGTATTTGTTCTCTTTTCTCGTTACCGTGTTCCGGCATCCCCGTGATCAAATCACAAAGTGTCTGGCCAGACGATGATGGATACCGTAACACCGAGAGGGCCCAGAGATATCTCTCCAACGTCGGAGGAGCAAATCCCAATCTTGAGCTATCAAGTTACTTGACATACTTTTCCATGAACCCGTAAGCCGCCGTAATAGCCACCCATTTACGGATGACGTTTAACAAACCCCAAAGTTCATGAAGCAAGCATGAAGAAACTCGATACTCTCATGGTCTAAGGAATCATGCAAACGTTAACCATCTCTGTGTTATTAACCATAAACTTGTGACGAACGTATCTCATAGCATAACATCAATTCGGGTCGATTCAACACAAATGTTCCTCTAACATTGTGCCCTCAAAGTTGCTGGCATAGACATGCCCATGATCAGGAAAACAGAACCATCATGCAACACTTGAGCTAGTCTTAGAGGCTAGACTAGGAATACATTTTACCATTTATTATTCCACACGTGCATATGAGTCTTCCTCCGAGCCTCGTGGTTATTGTAGACTCGAGAACCATAGCAGTTATAGCATGGAACATAAACCTAATTATGAACAGGGAGATAATCAATAACATTTATTATTGCCTCTAGGGCATATCTCCTACAAAAAGGATGGGGCAGCTACTACAACTTGCTGTACTGATCATCTAATACAAATAACCAATGCAGGAAAAGCCTCTTTTACTTGGACCATATAGAGCAACGAGAGACGGGGCAGTGACTGTGTATAATAAATTACCGGCAGTGGAGATTAGCGACACTCGTGACTTGTCGCCATAAAAGCCATAAGACCTCCCACACTCGTCACACGTAAATACGCAAGAACATAAGCAAATGTATTTTTTAGGAAAAAAAGTCCAAAAATACACATTTTGATACATGCAGCAGTTCATGTATTCTCCATAAAACATAGAATGTATGCTTCATATTAATTCATCCTTTCACACATAACTTAACATGTAGCAAAAAGATTTAATCTATAGTTCAAGATTAGTGAGCGCAAAATAAATAAGTCCTTTACCATAAGGCAATTATTGATTAGAATAGAGTTTGAAGACATCGTATATTTACTTGATGGAACCTGCAGTCAAAAAAAGTATAGAATGAGTTGAGTACCTTATGGTCTGCCCAATTTGCTCGTGCTCATCAAAGGTGGTCTCGAGATCAAACAACCAAGTAAGAACTCCCAAACCTCTGACATAATAGCAGGGTGTACACCTTAAACCATAGAAAATATAGAGCCAACCTCTGTTAGAGATTATATGAGGAGGAGGCAAAAAATTAATGGTGTTAAAATGAAATGAGGGACGTTTCAGATATCTTTACCCTTATCTGAATCCAGTTTAGAACATAGGGAATATTTAGGGAGCCTTGTTGCAGAAGTACAACATGCCATTTTCAATCAGTTTCTAAAACACAAAGCATTTTCTTAATTTTTTTTAGAAGCATAAATTAGTTGAGAATCTTTCAGCCATGTAATGAAAGTATTATATGCATTTCAGAAATAATTGAGCTAACCTTTCAGCTACAACTACCACCATATCCCTGATTTGACCGAGCAAAAAGGCTCTCTATGTGAATCAGTTTCTAAAACACAAAGTAAATTGCATATTAATGAGTTAACCAAGCCATGGCACCCCATGCATCATTTATCTTATTGTGCAAGGTGTGCTTCCAGACTGGAACTAACAAAATTTAGAAATAATGGACATTGCATATTCATGGTGCTAGTCAAACAGAACATTTCCTAGCTCCACATAGATCCTAACCAACATCAAGTCAAGTAACTATTCATTTAATAGAAATGAGAGATAAGAGTATTTTCACCTGGGGCTTGTACCATCAATGTGGTTATGGTGATGTATCGTCCATAGCGCCGCCATGGCAGGATCACTGGCGCAGTTGCTGGTCCACGGCCATTATCTGACAACGGCCCGGGTGTCGTAGAAGACAGACCACGATGATGTTGATGTCGTCTTGGAAGTGGCACCTTATCATCTTCAGGTCATGTACACCAACCTCTCTCTTCTTTGTGGCTTCCTTCAAGGTAGCTCACACTAATCAGTTTTCTATACCCTGCACAAATAATTTCGCACAACCTCAGTGTCGTTTCATATGTCCAACAGATCATTCATACACGGAGGAAAGATCCAATGTTGCCGATGTTAATCATAACCTGCTATTTCTTTGGTTCTTGAAGATGATTTGCACAGCGGCATCATCGCTAAGATGCTCCCAAAGACCATCTGAGGCAAATATCAGACACAGATCTCTTGGTTTCAGCTTGCGAACATGAACTTGTGGTTCAATGCTAAGAGATGGCCTCTTCAGTGCAATAATAGGACCGGCTCGCCGAAATAATGGGTCCATGGAACGCTACAGTTTCTTCAAATAAACTTTACCAATGGATCTTCACACCTGAATAGTAAATCAACCAAATATTAGCTCATGTTATCTATCATTTTCTCTGCTTTCTATTGAACTGACTATCATAGGTCCTCATATAAGAGGACAATCTAACTGATGAGTGATGCCAAAAAGGCCAGCCTAAGCTAAACCACCAAGCAAAGCCAAGTTCACTAAACGACATGCGCCGATAAAAGTTTTGGCAAAATAAAAGTTTCAGGCCTAAATATGCTTCTCTCAATCTTTGATATTTCTGAAAATCTGCATTTTCCACTGAATAAATGTTACAGTACATGGCAATAGTGCGTCCAAAGGCAGGAAAACATATCAAAGGCAGTCAAACAGATCAAATCCACCATCATCTACTCATACAACAAAGCATAACCACACAGACCACTCCTATGGACCAACTAAACCGACTATTACAACCAAAATGGTGAATATAAAAAATAGACAGGTAGGACAGATACACACCAAAGGTAAGAAAGCAACAAAGTACTAAAGTGGCTATTACAACCAACACGGTGAGTATTAAGAAATAAACAGGCAGCACATGTACACACCAAAGATAAGAAAGCAGTAGAGTACATGTCCCAGGTCAACGATGAACATCCTAGAAAGAAGCAACCACACCAGATCCTAGCCCTTGGAAGCAGAAGTACAGTACCATGCGGCAACAAGAGACCAAGAACCAAAAAACGATGGTGACACCGGACTGAGAAACTAAAGATAAGCACGAGCAAATCAGGAGACAACGCACATCTTTATGAAGAAAAGGCAAGCGGAAAAAAGGGACCGCACCTAAGGAATGACGGTAGGGCCAGCAGAGAGAAGACGATGTCCGGATCCAAAGACATCATCCACATCATATCTGAAGGAGGAAGACTATGGATAGATACTACATAGCCCCTTCAACATAACAGACTATAAAGATAAAGGACATTTTTTTAGCTCTTTCTCCTTTTAGTTTAAACCTAGTAGAAACAACATAAATGGAAAATAGGTGAGGTTGCATTTGAAAACTACTTTAATAAAATGTCAATTAAAATCTTCAAAGCATTTTTTTGCATGTGAATTGGCTGTTACAAATGACAAATAGATTACAGCCAAAAAAGTAAGTCTGGCAAATAAATTACAGCCAAGAAAGTAAGCATTAAGCAGCTAGCTGAAATCATAGAGAAACAACCCTGCCAACTGTTTTTGTTCATTTTTTTTAATTCCAATATGAAAGAATCTACCATGTTAATGTTTTTTTATAACCAATAGTTGCAACCATAATATCAATGAGCAGAAAAGAATAAAAAAAACCATGGTTTCGCTGCGTAGAACAGAAGACCAAGCATATATATGTAATAAGCCATAGGTTGTGCAGATGTGTTAGCGACTCTACTATTTTTACAAAAAATGATGTGGCCAAGAACAGAGAATATCAACAACTTCTAAAGGTCTATGAGACCATCTAGTCTGATATGCTCATATAATCTAATTGCAACTAATATATGATTACGTCAAAATATATCTCAATTGAGGTTCAGTTTTACCCTGAATTTGGAGACCATACGGGTGGTTTGTCATTGACAGATTAAGAAAAATAAGGGATAGTTATAAAATTAGAATGTACCATTTGGAGCATTAGGCTTGAACAACCCCAACGCCACGCCACCGTCCCAACCGTGAAACAGCCAGAGAAGCAAGGAAGATGGTAAGAAACAAGTGAAATAAAAGATAGTGGGCTCCAATACAAACATTAACCAGCCTAAAGACGCTGTTATTAGAAAAATGACACCGTGGTTTCTACTGGTTTATCAACAAATTAAAACAAGCCATTGAACCGACAACTTGCTTACTCTTAACCAGATGAAATCAAGGACCAACAACAAATAATAAAAGTCAAGAACAACTTATATGCAATAAAGGTATGAGATAGAAGAAATATTCACATAAGACGGCTATAAACACTCGAGCATAAATAAGCAACACCTTTAAATACAAATAAAAAGGGTTCATGGTTCAATGCATAGTGGGCTCAAATTTGCCTTTCCTCGATCATATAACCTACCCCCGCCGTCTCTTGTCACCAGATTAATCTATTTATTCAGTGGAGCTGCCCTGATTATCACTCAACAAGAATGACCATCCAAGGACAGAAAAATAAGTATCACAGGATCAAAAAGGATTCTAGAGACAAGAGGGAGGATCCAACTTGATACCCACAGGTGCCTTGATTGCTCAAAGGCACACTTATTTCAGCCACGGCTAATCATCATCGCCCTAGCAAGGATGGCTTCCGACCGATGGGGCACGTGCGAATAAAAAGGGTTCAGGGTTCAATGCATAGTGGGCTCAAATTTGCCTTTCCTCGATCGTATAACCTACCCCCGCCATCTCTTATCACCAGATTAATCTGTTTATACAGTGGAGCTGCCCTGGTTATCACTCAACAAGAATGACCATCCAAGGACAGAACAATAAGTATCACAGGATCAAAAAGGATTCTAGAGACAAGAGGGAGGATCCAACTTCATACCCACATGTCCTTTGATTGCTCAAAGGCACACCTATTTCAGCCACGGCTAATCATCATCGCCCTAGCAAGAATGGCATCCGACCGGTGGGGCACATGAATTACAGGCGTTGGCACGAGATATTTCACCGCGGGAGTAACTATTCATTGCTATAGGAGCTCGAGTTCAATCCAACGGCCGAGGTCCTCCAGCGCCTCGATCCAACGGCCCAGATCTCATCAAGCCAACGAAATGGACGGCCAGATGTTCCAAATCGCTGAGAGCGCCCGTAGCCCCCCTCCGTTCTTGTCTCTGGATGGTTATCACTCATCAGAAATGACCATGCAAGGACAGAGCCACTAAAATAAGAACGTGATCAAAACGGCTCAAAGAAACGAGGGGGGGGGGGGGGGTCCAACTTAATACCCACAAGTGCCTCGATTGCTTGAGAGCATGCCTATATCAGCCATATCTGATCATCATAGCCCTGTCCATGTCCCATATAGTAGCCAAAGCAGAGGAGCAGGAGGAAGATGGAGCTCACCGAGGGAGGTTGTAGCCGAGGCAGTACTCAGTGGGCGCCGGGGTTGCGCCTGAACGCCGTCCAGCCGGCGAGGAACCGCTTCCTAGACCGCACATCCATGCCGCCGCATCGGAGTTGTGCCTTGCACCGTCCCACCGACGAGCACGAACGACACGGGCACCAAAGCGGCCAAGGAGACGAGGAGGTGATGTACATCCAGGAGCACCACCAGGGGCGGAGATGACCGGGGCACAAATTTTGATGTTTCCAGTTCTGATGTTAGGCAAATGAAAAGGTGAGATTGAATAAGAATAAACCAAACATTCAGTCAAAGACAACGGTGTTTGCTACATACTATATAATCGACCATCTAGCTGATGATGATTGCCTACCTTCAGGCTTTGCCTTTTACCTTGAGCTCACACCAAGATTACCTGCAAAACAGTAGACATGCATTTCAGTGCAAAGGCGAAGACAAAGAAAAGAAAAATGAAAGAAGAAGAGAAAGAAAAGGAGATAGCTACAATTCAAGGAAGAAATGCCTAACACCGCACCCAAAGTGAAATAAGAGGTAGAAGAGATGACAAAATCCGAGCTAAAACAATCCAGATCAGACCCACACTGCAGCCCACACCCCAGCCAAATCATCTCACTCTTTTCTTTTGTTAGCCACGCAAAATCCTGTTCTAAAGGCGAACAAGTTACAGAAACGAACCTATAGTTAAATTCAGTGACTAAAACCTATAGCCAAAAAAGGAAATAATCCGCAATGCAAAGGTAATATCATTTATCTATTGCCAATCACCCTATCCATTTAAAAACATTAAATTGCATATGATTTATAATCTGAACACAAACAGTTTCCGGTCACATGAGATTATCTTTTTAACTGAACTGAACCTCCAAAGCTATGCCAACGATTAAATACGACATTAGTGTAAAATATGGTAACGGTGTGGTTTATTTGGGTCAAAAAAGGAAAAACAAAAATTTAGGAAGAGCTAATTAAGGATACATATTTTGTCTCCCAACACTAAAAATCGAGGAATGTAGATCACTTCACTTACCACCGATGCAAAAGTCAAGTAGGATTACAATCTAGAAGTCATGGCATGAAATTGAAAAGCCATCCATACCGGGCATAGGTGAGTTCAGGGCACTTGGCCACGGTCGGCATAACATTTTCCTCAACGCAAGCATACAATTCTCCTGGTGTAGTAGCTACATGAAGTGAAACTCTCCTGGCAAAGCAAAGTAAAATCTTATGACCAAATGTAATGAAAAATATAAATATTAATTGCAAAACTAGTCTGCCTTTTCAGATACTAAGAAAAATCGATAGCATGTCAGGCCACTATAAGATTAATAAACAGTACCCTTTTCATTCACATCCACATCGTTCTTGCGGTTTCACTGCAGCAAGATTTATCCAAAAACCAGTGATAGAAAGGAACTGACATTGTGGTGCATCATGCATCATAATGGCTACCAGAACCATGTCAATGCATCGCAAAGAATTACATAGAACTCAATTCATGGAAAGGGCATACAAGCTCAACATGTCAATACTGTAAAACATGGAAGCCAGAACAAATTATAGCACTAAAACAATCTGTAATTACACATCATGATGGTATAGTTTTTATTGCATAAGTTGAGATAATCACTACGCAGAGCCTAACTGAAACTGTAATGATAAATTTCAAGTGTATGTTTGAGCGCTGCTGCTTGCCCGCACAACCAGCAACCAAAAGGATAATTCAGAATTGGAAGTTCAAAATATATACCTGACTTCTACAAAGCCTTTCATCATCTCCGCAAAATCCTGGCATATCTCTTCATTAAATCTCTTCATGTTGTTTTCCTGCATTACAGAAGCTTATTTCAGAGAAGCCCCAAACAATCCATGCCAAAAAAATTGAGAACTTAAAATCAACATCATAGCACAAAGTGCTTAATTATTTGAGTTAGTAATGTGCAGCACAGCACAAACTACCAACATTTAGCAGCCAATCTTCTGCATAAAGTGATTCATCTTAAAAAGCATATATAGACCAATCAATTAGATAGCAGAAGCACAAATTATCTTGAATCAACCCATCGACGGGCATAGCAAACTGAACCGTGTAAGAAAAATGCAGATACCTAAATAGCATCTCTTCCATACCTAGGATAGAAGAAATTAAGAACACAGCAGATTAAATTCAAAAAATGCAAAGAGGGCATGGAACAAGGTCATTTTGAACCAGAGGAATACCCCATATACACATTTTACAAAATAACAAAGAGCACATGAGTACCTTAAATTACAAAAGATCCCAATATTTGGAACCTAGCTAAACCCTTCTCTCTCCCCCAACGAGTCCAAGCAAGGCAGCACAAAAGGCCACAGAAAAGTGGCCATCTTTGGAACCTAGCCAGACCACTTGGAATCTAGCCAAACCTGAGACACAAAAGGCTCTGTGGCCATCTTTGGAACCTAGCCAGTCCTGAATCTAGCCAAACCTGAGAGCAAAAAAGGCCCCCATCTTTGGAATATGGTCCGAATCCAACAACATCTACAGGCAGAGAAGACAAATAACCTACAAGCCCAGGTCTACAAACAAACATGAACAGATAAAGGAGAGAGAGGCCTACGACCAAACAAGATCAGAGAGGGAGAGGTGGTGAGGAGTGGAGGCACCAAATTGAAACCGAAGTGTAAACGACGACTCAGATCTACGGCTTGGCGTCGCCAGAAGCCGCGACGGTCCCCCTGCCAAGCGGTCCCCTGAGGCCCTGCCACCGCATCCGGCGCCGACGACGCCTCGGCGGCTGCCCGAACACGGGGCTCCAAGCCAGCGGCATCGTGGCGCGGTGTGGCGCCGGCGGGAGGGCTGGCTCCGCGACGAGGAGGGATCCACCGCTGCCACCGCTCGGGAGCACTGGTCTGCGCCAAGGTCCAGGCCTCCTCATCGAGTGGCCGTGGTCCCTGACGACGCGGTCATCGGCCACGGCGAGCCGGACAGGCGGGGCGGGGCACGGTCATCGGGGTCATCGGCCACGGCGAGCGGGGCGGGCAGGGCGGGGCGGGCGAGGCGGCGGGGCGGGGTCATCGGCCACGGCGAGCGGGACGGGCGGGGCGGGGCGGGCGAGGCGGCGGAAGGGGAGAGAAGGACGCGATCGAGGAGGCGCCTAGGGTTCCACGGGAGCCTCGGCCATTTTATGGCCGGCAGCGAAATGACCCAAATGCCCTCGGCGGGTCATCGATTTTACAGGCGGTGGCACGAGATGTTTCACCGCGGGAGTAACTACGGGAGCTCGGGTTAGATCCGACGGCCGAGGTCCTCCAGCGCCTCGATCCAACGGCCAGATCTCATCAAGCCAACGAGATGAACGGTCAGATGTTCCAAATCACTGAGAGCGCCCGACGGGACCTTCGTTTCTTCTCTTTTGATTTCTCCTTTCTCCTTCTCTGTTTTTGGCCGATCGTTTCATTGCACCTCATGCGCCACACACCCCTTTCTTTTCTAGGTGAAGTAAGGTTAGTTGGCCTTGGCGTACATGCATTTTCTTTTGTGTCATTCTACTGAGTAGGGCGCATTTTCTCATTTGGGCATTCTACTGAAGGGTAGGGCACATTTTCACTCAAAACTACAAAAGGAGATGGTAACATTGAATTCATCCCCTTTGGCCAACCGCGATTTGGTTGTTTCTATTGCAGAGAATAAAATGGCCTAAAATGCAGAAAACATGGGGGAAAGATAATAAAAGTGAGATCCTCATGCATGTTGATTCGCTAGGTGGCAAGAGGCGCTCGAGCGAGGGTGCTCTTGTAGGCACAAATGCCGTGGCAAGCTCACATTGGTGGCATTGCGCGTTGAAGGGAGATCATGCGGAGGCGCTCGTGCGAGGGTGCGCTTGTAGGCACCAATCATGTGGCGAGCGGCAAGTTCATCTCAATGGCCACGCACAACTTCAATTCCCAAATGTCTTCCATTCGCAGAACCACGGAGAAGCATGGAGATATGCACCAAAATATGCCAGGCGGAAGATCCTTGCATGTGTAGTTGTGAACACGTGCTAGTGCGGTCCATCTCTATATGGTACATAGACATTTGAATCAAGTCGATTCATGGATAGTGTATAGATATTCATAGACACTGGAGTATATATTTATGCCATTTTTTATTCTAGCTGGTTGATGAGCTATCACGATATTGGCCTCGGCATTTGCTATGTTTGTGTTGGCTATGTGTCTGAAAGTTGTGGATCTTTATATTACGGTCCCGCGGGCTATATTCCCTTCCTATCAGGACGGCGCCAATACTTACGATCCTTCTTGTACGGTCCTTTTATGATGTACCTACTACACATGGTCGTTTAAGGTTTTTATTACTTGCTTGTGGGCTATACCCGACCTCATAGAGCATCTATAGCAGACCCTTTAAAATGCACGAAACTGTAAAATAACCGCTGGTTTACAATTTTAGACGAAAAAAGTGGCCCGAATATAATCCGTAATCGACTCTGATCTGTATTTTTTTAAGGGGCGCGGTAAAAAGCTCTACCCGAACTACAAAAACACAGTTTTCGCGTCCGCTTCTACGGTGCCCTGTATCGAGAGGAAGCAGTTGGCGAGAGCCCAACTGCCACGGAAACATCCGTGTTCGCCATCCGCGTTCGTCGTCCGCGCCACCCCGGACGCCGTCCCGCCCGTTTTGAACGCCGCCCCACCCGTCTCATACGCCGGCAGCCCGTCCCCGGACGACGCCCCACCCGTCTCGTACGACGGCAGCCCGTCCCCGGACGCCGCCTGCCCGCCCCAGCCACCGCCCAGCGCCCGCCCGCGTTTCTTCCGACGAACGAGCTAACTGCGGCGACGGATAAGCTAGCTAGCTATCTCCTGGATCGATTGTTGCTAGAGCTAGCTAGCTGGATCGATTGTTGCTGGAGTTAGCTAGCTAGCTCCTGGATCGATGGATTGATTGGAGTCGTCTCGGGCTAGCTAGCTCCTGGATCTGGATCGATTGGAGCTGGCTCGGGAGCTAGCTCATGGATTTGGCCGCTTTCGATGTGCTCTGTATTTGACCGCTGCGTATTTGGCCGTCGCCGGCTCCCTATTTGACCGCTTTCGTGTGCTACCCGCCGGCTTTGCAGAAGACCGTGGACACAGGCGAGAGGAAGAAGAAAATATGGGAAAAAATATGTGAATAGTTGATTTTACATTTTAAGTTTAAGGGCCTGTTCAGCCGTAGCTCAAATTGACCCTTAAAAGGCGTTTTTCGCGAACTGAAAACCGCATTTACAGTTCCGCGGTTTAAGGGGTCTGCTAGAGATGCTCTTATACCTCTTGTACAATGTACAATGGACTGTCCTTTAAGATTCACATATTTTATGTCTTTACACTATAGTACATGATTTTACTCTTTATCATGAAACACATTTTTCGCGTTCAAACTAACTCACGTTTGCTCGCACAAATCTAATTGCATGTTAGGCATCTAAAATGAATTACTGATTAACAGATGGCCCTATCTAAATATGTATCGAGCTTTTTATTTTTGTTACATTTTAGAGTTTATTTCTTTTAGAAGAACACTACAAACGTAGAAGCTTACAAACCATATCTGCACTCATCATCTACGAACACACACACACACACACTTATATCCTACACTTATGAGCACCTTTAAGAGGCTGAGTGGGTAGATCTTGATATTAACAAAGTAACCACTGCGTCTAGCATCGTCGATGGGCGTGTGGAGAGGTGTGTCCGATGGATTAGTCTTCAATGGATCTGCTTGGATCTGGTCATTGTTCGTCTACGTTCGTATATGTTCCGATTGGATCCTGTCAATCCACGCTACTCTTCATCGGCTGCGATTGTGGTGCGCTGGTCCTACGTACAGGGCCTTAGCACAACGACTTCCTGACTATCAACTACAACAAGTTTGGCCTGACTCCGACAAGGGAGGAGTGACGACGGCGGCACGCCTTCGGCTCACTTTAGTGCTTGCACTCATCGCTGGGTGGTCTATGGATCTATATGTAGTTTTTATTATTTCTAGTGTTCGTTGTACTGTCATGATTGAAGATGAATAGATTAGAAGTTTTCCTGCAAAACAGAAAACAAAGTAACCACTTGCACCTCGTAGTCGATGTTGGACTTGAGTATAATATAATTGATCTTGCTGTAAAAATAATCAGTCTATGAACATGTATTAACTAAATTTATACTATTTCAACATTTTAATTTTTTTTTTCATATAGGGACAGTTTAATGCGTGATGAATATTTTAATTCATACATACGCACGTGATTGTTTTCTGCTGTGCACTCTTTTCCTAATTTTAAAACTGATTTATAATGATATGTTTTTAACTGTTAAGTAAAATATTTGTCAAATAAAGAAAAAACCAGGTTAATGACACATGCCATGGCCGGCCCATGCAGCGTGAAGTAGGAGCACTCAGCCCGTTGTTGGTTGAGAGAATTCCTTATTTAACACCACGCTTAAATTTTATGTCCTATTTGACATCGACAAATGATTTCTTCACTATCTAACAACGAGTCTAAAATTTATGCCTTTTATGACAGTTCTATCAATTTTGAGCCTAAATGACACCTAAAAAGACCCTTTTGCCCCTCATGTGGTATATTTGTTCGCGCTCGCTTGTGTGCTGCTGCTGCGTGTGTGTGTGCACGCGCACACCTGTGTGCTACTGATGCTGTGTGCACTCGCGCGTGTTGCTGTGTGTTTGTGTGTGTGTGTGCGCGTGTGCTGTTGTGTGTGATGCGTGCGTGTCTGTGCTTGCGTGTGCGCTGCTGCGTGTGCTGCTGCTGCATGTGTGTGTGCGCGTGCGCGTGTGTGCTAAATAGGGAAGAAAAAGTTTTTCAATGTGAAATAAAAAAAATGAAA
Source organism: Thinopyrum elongatum (assembly GCA_011799875.1). Classification (NCBI taxonomy): domain Eukaryota; kingdom Viridiplantae; phylum Streptophyta; class Magnoliopsida; order Poales; family Poaceae; genus Thinopyrum; species Thinopyrum elongatum. Next base: position 104,928,279 of record CM022302.1, read on the forward strand.
TTTAAGATAATATTAAATAAGAAATTGTTTCTCGATGTTTTATCGGGTATTGTTTGTTCAGGAAGTTAGGCCCATCGAACCGTATTAAAAGCTCCTATATATTATCCCCATTTCAGGCCCTTCGGATCCAACCGACCCAAACTCAACTCGGACTGCTCAAAGTTCAGTCACATTCCAGAAAGTAATTTTGGCTGAATAAACTCTAAGCTTCTTCAACAATTCAGAGGCAAATTGATTTACCATCCAGTCGGAACACACGGTTGTTTTGCATCTTACATCATGATATATGCCATGCCGTTCTTTCAGTTTTTCCAGTCCGAGCCACGTCATGCCATGGTAAAAACTTGCTGAACCATCAGCCATGTATCATAGCTAATGGACACTCCGTGTGCGGCGCCCCCCTCTCTCTAGTTCAGTTTCTTCTCCGTCCATGTCCATTGTGCTTGGCGAAGCCCTGCGAAATAGTTTCACCACCACCGTCATCATGCCGTCGTGCTGTCGGAACTCATCTATTACTTCGCCTTTCTTGCTGGACCGAGAAGGCGAGGACGTCATCGAGCTGAACGTGTGCTGAATGCAGAGGTGCCATGCGTTCGGTGCTTGATCGGTAAGGATCGTGAAGGTGTACGACTACATCAACCGCGTTAATAAACGCTTACACTTAGCGATCTACAAGGGTATGTAGATATTCTCCCCCTCTTGTAGCTATGCATCTACATGGATAGGTCTTGCGTGTACGTAGAATTTTTTTTGTTTTTCATGCAATGTTCCCCAACAATACTCTGCCTACCATAGGGACAACAGTTTCTTTGCCATCTGATGGGCTGACCCATAGCAAAAGGCGAGATGGCCGGAACACGGCAATCGGCAATATGAATTCAAGCTTGCGATAACAACTCGGTGAATCCAGAATCCGCAGAACGCGACACTAGTTGCAGCGTCGGAATGCGTCTCCAAAGCGAGCTTAATCTACAAAGTTCTGGGTAGTCTCCCCTGCAGATAAAACTATCATAGGATTCAGATTAATATTTTGCAGCATGCCCACATTGTTATGCACCCCAAAAGGCAGACGGTGATATACTGATAAGAATCAAGAAGATGTATTGAAATAATGGTATTATGGGTGTTAAAAGGTGACAAAACTGGTACTGACCGTGCATACACTTTACAAAGGTCTCAAGCTCTGAGAAGCAAACATCTCTCTGCAAAAAGAATGGAGTTTGCTGACGGTATGCAAAGAATGAGAGACCATGACGGTCAGGATCATTCCTCGGCTTTGTTGTGTCATGGATCCGAGAGAGATTGAGGCCCTTCCGACCCCTCCCGACCCAGTGCGGCCACCACCCAACCTCCCCTCGACTCCCCGTGCATCTCCCTCCTTCCGCCGCCGCCGGCAACGTCGCTGGACGAAGGCCCTGTGGCGTGGCGGCGGCGGACCTCCTCTGGCATCCCGAGATCTGAGGCGGCGGCTTCTTGACTTGGATCTCCTTGCGACGAGGATGGCGGGCATCGGCGGCCGAGGCGCGATGGGGGTCTTGGCTGCAGCCGGCGGGATTAGTAGGAGATGGCGGCAGCGGCGGCCGGTGTCATGGGAACGGATCTGATAGTAGAGGTAGGGGTACGTAGGAGAGGGCAGAGCCTAGCTACGGCGAGATTGTACACTCGGATTTACGAGTTCAGGCCCCTCTCGGAGGAGGTAACAGCCCTACGTCTCGGTGCCGCGGAGGCTTTGTTTCGATTGGAGTGTTGAGTTACAGGGGGTGCGAACCCTTGTGCAAGAGGGGAGGGGTGGCTTATATAGAGTCCGCTGACCCCTCGCAGTCCTCAGTTACGTAAGGGTTCAATGAGAGAATAAAGGCACGAACGTTACTGGAAACGCCCGTGTTTAATGGTCTTTATAGTGACGGAGTGAATGTCCGACCGTTGCCATCCTGGGGTGGCTCTAGGTCTTACGTCCTTCGAGTGAAATCTTGTACTCCGAGTGAATAACGACGGTCGAGTGGAAGTGGGATAACCGAGTGGATCTTCTGTCGAGTGAGTTGCACTCTGTGATCATTTCAGTCGGTATCTCCTTTCTAACTTTGTAGGTCTTGGCCTCTTGTGTAGTGTCCTTGGGTAGGGCATGTAGGTTAGGCCTAGGACCCTACCCTAGGTACATATCATCGTCATTAGCCCCCGAATGGATCGAGGTCCGAGTGAAGAAGGATTGAAGCTGATTTCGACCCGACTCAATGTCTCGGAGACACTTTTTAGTAGTCTGAAAGTACGCGAGCTGTTAAATCCTCCGTCATTCACCTTGATCGATTCTGGCTTCTTGAGTATCCGAGTGAAACAAATAGCAGAATCATCGAACAGACTGGATTTGGATATCTCTGACGCAATCGATTGATTTGCCGGACCCGGATTTTGCGGGTTTCAAAATTTGGAGAAGCGCGCGGGCCGGCTGCAGCGCGGTAAGCAGGGCAAGTGGGGAGGGACTCCTTGATCTTCGCCCCACCTTTTTCGCCACGTATCAGGCCGGCGTCGGTTGTGGGATGCGCTAAGATTGCGCTGGCCCATAGGTCAGCCACTTGGACGTGCGGGTATAAAAGACGATGCGGCCGAGGCTTGTAACAGTGTCCTCCACTTTTCCCCTTTCTTCTCCGTCTCTCTGCTTCATCCCTCTCAGCGCAGCGCCGCCCCGCTCGCTCCCGCCGACCACCGCGGAGATGGCGAAGGATAAGACGAAGGCATTGGAGCGCGCCAAGAAGGTGGCCAAGGGGAAGAAGGGGTCAAGCTCGCGGCCCGCTCTGCCGCCAGGCTGGATCCAAGGCGATTGGATCCCTTCGTCGGTCATGGAGGATGATCTCGAGGGGCTCGTCGCCGATGGCCTGCTGGCCCCCGGGTCTTGGAGGTTGCCGGAGGGGAGACCGAGCCTGCGTCGCGCGACGGCGAGCGGGTTCTTCTTCTTACTCATGTGGAGAGAGGTTTCTCCTTGCCTCTGCATCCATTCTTCCGTGATTTCTTGAACTTCTTTGGTGCGCAAATCCACCATTTTCTTCCGAACACCATATCGTATCTTGCTGCCTTTGTTTCAATGTGCGAAAACTTCCTAGGATGCCATCCTCATTGGGGGTTGTTCAAACATATTTTCACTTGTCGATCCCAGTCGGTTAAGAAAGCCAATCCGAGTGACGCGAAAACCCACGTGATCCAGATGTGTGGGGGTTTAGGTGTCTTGATGAGAGGTAGAAGCGCCTTCCCTTCCATGACTTTTCCCGAGTCGGTTAGGGGTTGGCAGTCGACCTGGTTTTACTGCACTAACGTTCCGACTCCTGGTGCGTCGACTGGCCTTCCCCCTTTCTCTCTAGAGACACTCCGCGCCCCTCGTTCGTTGACCATGGAGGAGGAGGAGAAGGGCGAGGTGGGGATTTTGGTTGAAGCAGTTGTTGAGCTGATCCGGGGTGGAGTGACGGGCTTGGATCTGCTGGAGGTGTTCCTTAGTTGACGCATCCAGCCTTTGCAAACGCGCAATCATCCCATGTGGTTGTACTCAGGTGCAGACGACACTGCTCGGACTCATCCAGAAGAAGTTAGTGAGGATACCATGGCCCAGTGGCTTAGGAGCATCACCGGTGCCCGTGACAATCCACGCGGAGCCAAACGGATTCTGCCTTTCGATGCCGAGCATCCACTAGGAGAGGTGAGACATAGCTTGTCGAGTGAATTATCTCTGTTTTCAACACACCACTGTATTGGAACCTGGCTGATTCTGAAATCCGTGTCTTGCAGGCATTCACGAAGATGTACTCGCCCGTGCCGAACATGGAGCAATTCACTGAAGGAGTGGAGAGCGAGGGCGGGAGTGCCGATATTGATTATGCTGATAACAGTGAAGACGACAGCGACGACTCTGATGATAGCGAAGAAGTCGAGTCACCACCACGCACTGAGCGTCGTACCAACTGATACATCTCCAACGTATCTATAATTTTTTATTGTTCCATGCTATTATATTATCATTCTTGGATGTTTTACAATCATTTTATAGCAACTTTATATCATTTTTTGGGACTAACCTATTGACATAGTGCCCAGTGCCAGTTGTTGTTTTTTTGCTTGTTTTTTACTTCGTAGAAAATCAATACCAAACGGAGTCCAAACGCAGCGAAACTTTTTGGAGATTTTTTCTGGACCAGAAGACACCTGTTGGGCTAAAGAATTACCAGAGGGGGGCTCCGAGGGGAGCACAACCACCAGGACACGCCTGGTGGGCCAGGCGCGCCCAGGTGTGTTGTGCCCACCTCGGTGGCCTCCCGCACCGCCTCTTTGCTCTATAAATACCCCAATATTCCAGAAATCCTAGGGGAGTCGATGAAAATCAATTCCAGCCGCCGCAAGTTCCAGAACCACCAGATCCAATCTAGACACCACCACGGAGGGGTTCATCATCCTCATTGGTGCCTCTCCGATGATGCGTGAGTAGTTCATTGTAGACCTACGGGTCCGTAGTTAGTAGCTAGATGGCTTGCCTTCTCTCTTTTGATTCTCAATACAATGGTCTCTTGGAGATCTATTTGATGTAACTCTTTTTGCGGTGTGTTTGTTGGGATCCGATGAATTTTGAGTTTATGATCAGATCTATGTTTTTATCCATGAAAGTTATTTGAGTTTCTTTGATCTCTTATATGCATGATTACTTATAGCCTCGTATTTCTTCTTCGAATCTTTGGTTTAGTTATGCCAACTAAATCGATTTTTCTTGCCATGGGAAGAGATGCTTTGTGATGGGTTCGATCTTACAGTGCTTGATCCTAGTGATAGAAGGGGAACCGACACGTATGTATCATTGCTATTAAGGATAACAAGATGAGGTCTATTTCTACATAAATAGATCTTGTCTACATCATGTCATCATTCTTATTGCATTACTCCGTTTCTCCATGAACTTAATACACTAGATGCATGCTGGATAGCGGTCGATGTGTGGAGTAATAGTAGTAGATGCAGGCAGAAGTCGGTCTACTAATCTTGGATGTGATGCCTATGTAATGATCATTGCCTGGATATCATCATGATTATTTGAAGTTCTATCAATTGCTCAACAGTAATTTGTTTACCCGCCGTATGCTATTTTTCCTGAGAGAAGCCACTAGTGAAATCTACGGCCCCCGGGTCTCTTCTTTATTATATTTGCCTTCGCGATCTATTTTTATTTGCTTTTATTTTCATATCTGTATTTCCAAAAACCCAAAAATACCTTGCTGCACTTTATTTTATTTTGCGTTTATTCGAGATCTATTTATCCAATCTATCATATTTTTATCCCGTCAACTAGATAATTTCTGGCACCGCTACCCGAAAGGGATTGACAACCCCTTTAACACGTCGGGTTGCAAGTATTTGTTCTTTGTGTGTAGGTACTGTTTACGTAGTGTTGCGTGATTCTCCTACTGGTTCGATAATCTTGGTCTCATCACTGAGGGAAATACCTACCATCGTTGTGCTGCATCATCCCTTCCTCTTTGGGGAAATACCGACGTAGTTCAAGCCGCATCAAAAGGAATTTCTGGCGCCGTTGCCGGGGAGACATCACCAACATCTACCAGGTTCCTAATCACAAATCTCATCTCCTTGCAATTTACATTATTTGTCATTTGCCTCTCGTTTTCATCTCCCCTACTTCACAAAAATTTGCCGTTTTATTCGCCCTCTTTTTCGTTCACTTTTCTTGTTGGAGTCTTTTGTTTGCTAAGATTTGTCACCATGAGTGACTTTGGTATGGCAGAAACAGATGATGGCCTAACTCCTAAAATTGGACGATCTGGCAATCTGGATGTTAAAACTTTTGTTTTGGGGCAAGGGAATGTTATAGGAAAAGAACGTATCCAAGAATTTTTCAATTGTGTTGGAAGTTTAAGTCTTGATGATGCTCCTATACTTAAAAGGACTAAATCTTATGCAGAAGCTATTTCAGCACTAGTTCTAAAACTTGAAAATAAATTTATCCGTACCCATCCTATTTTGCAAAGATTGTTTTTTGAGCTACCGGATCTAAAGAATCCCAAGGCCAAAAAGTTGGCTACCCTTGTTCTTATGAATGAATTTGATCACATAATAAGGGAAGCTAGGGAATTTTTTGATTTCTATGGTATGAACCGTGAAAAACTGGTAATAGATGAGATTCTTTATAATAGTGATTATGTGCTAAGACATTTGCTTGGGGATAATCAAATCTTTGATGAGAATCTTAAAAAGGAAGTCCCTATTTTAGATATAATCCAACAAGTTTTCAATGATGTTAATCAACACTATTCTTGGATTGTTGCCGGAAATCAAAGGGGATATGATGATAAGCAACTTGATAGTGCTAAAGTCTCTATGGATAAAGTGTTTTATGTTATTTTTACAAAACCTCCTGACAAAAGCACCCCTATGGAAAATAAAGATGACAATACTTGAATCCTTGCATTATGCCTAGCTAAGGGCGTAAAACGATAGCGCTTGTTGGGAGGCAACCCAATGAATAAAATTTATTTTTGTCTTTTTCTTTCTGTTTTTGAGTGTTTGCATAATTATTCTGCTATTATGATTGTGTCTTTTGTGTTTTAATTAGTGTTAGTGCCAAGTAAAGCCTTTGGGATAGCTTTGGTGATAGTTGATTTGATCTTGTTGGAAAACAGAAACTTTTGCGTCTAGAAAAATAATTGTTTAGAATTACAGAAGCGACAAAAAATTCTGAATTTTTTACACAAGATTGATATACAAATTTCCTCTGTTGTCCTAATTTTTAAGAATTTTTGGAGTACAAAAGTATGAGAAAAATTTGCATCTTTATAAACTATTCTGTTTTTGACAGATTCTGTTTTCTTTGCATTGTGTGCTTATTTTGATGAATCTATGGTTTGTATTGGAGGGTATAAGCCATGGTAAAGTTAGAATACAGTAGATATAATGCTATAACAAAATTTGAATTGGTTTTCTACAGTACTTAAAGTAAAGATTGGTTTTCTTATACTAACGGATCTCATGAAGGTTTTGTTGAGTTTTGTGTGATTGAAGTTTTCAAGTTTTGGGTGAGATCACGATGGATGAAGGAATAAGGAGTAAGAAGAGCCTAAGCTTGGGGATGACCATGGCACCCCAAGCCATTATCCAAAGAGAAGCAAGCAACTAAGCTTGGGGATGCCCCGAGTGGCATCCCCTCTTTCTTCTAACGACCATCGGTATTTTACTTGGAGCTATATTTTTATTCGTCACATATCATGAGTTTTGCTTGGAGCGTCTTGTATGATATGAGTCTTTGCTTATTTTGCTTTTTGTTTTGCATCATGAATCCTTGCTGGACACACCTATTTGAGAGAGCCAAAATTATGCTATGACTTGTTAGAATTGCTCTCTATGCTTCACTTAAATCTTTATGAGCTATGGAATTGCTCTAGTGCTTCACTTATATCTTTTTGAGCACGGTGTGCTTTAGTATTTTTGAAGAAATGCTCTCATGCTTCACTTAGATTTATTTGAGAGTTAGTAATTTTTTAAAGAAATTCTCTCTTACTTCACTTAAATTATTTTGAGAGAAAAAAAATTTTACGCTCATGTTCTTCACTTAGATTTGTTTGAGCTATCAAAAGAAACATATGAAACTAGTCCCAAAGTGATAGATATTCAAGAGAGATATAATAAAAACTTTCATGAAGATCATTGGACAAAATAAACTTGATTCCTTGTAATAGTTTTGCGATATGATGATATAATATGTGAGTCATGTTGATGAGTAATTATGCTTTAGTAAGAATATTGATGTTAAGGTTTGTGATTCCCTATGCAAGCACGAAAGTCAATAGTTATGCAATGAAATTACATCCTACTTGTGGTGCATTGTTCGGTGTTAGTTATGCTTAATGCTCGCTTATGAGATTTTTCGTTTCTTGGTTGGATGCTTCTCAATCTTTTGCTAGCCTTCATTTGCACCAAGTATGATCACTACTTGTGCATCCAAAATCCTTTAAACCAGTTTTGCCACATGAGTCCACTATACCTACCTATATGCGGTATTCTTTTGCCGTTCTAAGCAAATTTGTATGTGCCATCTCTAATTTTCAAAATAAATTTCTCTTTTGTGTGCTCGTACCGCTCATGAAACGGTAGGGGGTGGCTGATATATTTCCATGCTAGATGTGTTATTCTCAAGATGAGTGTTTATTCACTTGTCATTGCACGAGAGTATGGCAAAGGTATTAGGAATGCTCAGTCCCGAAATAAAAAATGATTTTACTTTATGTTGTCAAATAATAAATTCCTTGGAGCGTGTTGGTATGGAAGGCACCCGTGGATACGGCTAGCCATGGAAAGTGAAAGTATGGTTGAAAAAGGAATAAACTTTATTTTCTGTTTGGGAACCGCCTATGATATATCTAGCATGGAAAGTATTGGGAACTACTCGATCGTTTTCGTTGACAGGAAAGCATGTCACCCAAAATGTTTTTATCTCTATCTTTTTCGCTTTGAGCTCTGGCACCTCTACAAATCCCTACTTTTCCTCCACGAAGGGCCTTTCTATTTACTTTATGCAATTTTTATTTTTTTTAATTTTGAGTCTCCATCTTCTCTTATAAAGCACCAACTAAGGGGCACTATGATTGTACTTGAGCATTGGGTGTAGCTAATATGCGAGTGTGTTTTATGAATGGATCAATGATTGAGCATAATGGGCTAGGGATAACTTGCTTTAGTGTTGATATTTTGAAAGACATGGTTGCTTGTTGATATGCTTGAGTATTGAAGTCTTCATGTCAAAACTAGACTATTGCTTTGAATCATATAAAAGTCCAAATGTCCATGCTAAAAGAAAAGAATATGTGATGAACATGTTAGGCAGCATTCCACATCAAAAATTCTGTTTTTATCATTTACCTACTCGAGGACGAGCAGGAATTAAGCTTGGGATGCTGATACGTCTCCAACGTATCTATAATTTTTGATTGTTCCATGCTGTTATATTATCATTCTTGGATGTTTTACAATCATTTTATAGCAACTTTATATCATTTTTTGGGACTAACCTATTGACATAGTGCCCAGTGCCAGTTGTTGTTTTTTGCTTGTTTTTTACTTCACAGGAAATCAATACCAAACGGAGTCCAAACGCAGCGAAACTTTTTGGTGATTTTTTCTGGACCAGAAGACACAAGTTGGGCCAAGAAAGTACCTGAGGGGGGCTCCGAGGGGAGCACAACCGACCAGGGCGCGCCTGGGGGCCCAGGCGCGCCCAGGTGGGTTGTGCCCACCTCGGCCACCTCCCGCACCGCCTCTTTGCTCTATAAATACCCCAATATTCCAGAAACCCTAGGGGAGTCGACGAAAATCAATTCCAGCCGCCGCAAATTCCAAAAACCACAGATCCAATCTAGACACCATCACGGAGGGGTTCATCATCCTCATTGGTGCCTCTCCGATGATGCGTGAGTAGTTCATTGTAGACCTACGGGTCCATAGGCAGTAGCTAGATGGCTTCCTCTCTCTCTCTTTTGATTCTCAATACAATGGTCTCTTGGAGATCTATTTGATGTAACTCTTTTTGCGGTGTGTTTGTTGGGATCCGATGAACTTTGAGTTTATGATCAGATCTATGTTTTTATCCATGAAAGTTATTTGAGTTTCTTTGATCTCTTATATGCATGATTACTTATAGCCTCGTATTTCTTCTTTGAATCTTTGGTTTAGTTAGGCCAACTAGATCGATTTTTCTTGCCATGGGAAGATGTGCTTTGTGATGGGTTCGATCTTACGGTGCTTGATCCCAGTGACAGAAGGGGAACCGACACGTATGTATTGTTGCTATTAAGGATAACAAGATGGGGTCTATTTCTACATAAATAGATCTTGTCTACATCATTTCATCATTCTTATTGCATTACTCCGTTTCTCCATGAACTTAATACACTAGATGCATGTTGGATAGCGGTCGATGTGTGGAGTAATAGTAGTAGATGCAGGCAGGAGTCGGTCTACTAATCTTGGACGTGATGCCTATGTAATGATCATTGCCTGGATATCGTCATGATTATTTGAAGTTCTATCAATTGCCCAACAGTAATTTGTTTACCCGCCGTATGCTATTTTTCTTGAGAGAAGCCACTAGTGAAATCTACGGCCCCCGGGTCTCTTCTTTATTATATTTGCCTTCGCGATTTATTTTTATTTGCTTTTATTTTCAGATCTATATTTCCAAAAACCCAAAAATACCTTGCTGCACATTATTTTATTTTGCATTTATTCGAGATCTATTTATCCAATCTATCATATTTTTATCCAGTCAACTAGACAATTTCTGGCACCGCTACCCGAAAGGGATTGACAACCCCTTTAACACGTCGGGTTGCAAGTATTTGTTCTTTGTGTGCATGTACTATTTACGTAGTGTTGTGTGATTCTCCTACTAGTTCGATAACCTTGGTCTCATCACTGAGGGAAATACCTACCGTCGCTGTGCTGCATCATCCCTTCCTCTTTGGGGAAATACCGACATAGTTCAAGCCGCATCACCAACCAGACTCAAGATCCGGCGGCTAGCTAGGGCAAGACTGTGGTGTCGAGTGTCAGGACGCAGAAGCGCACTCGGACGCCAACTCCTATTCCGACTGAGAAAACTGCCAAGCAAGCCAAGACTGTTCCAGCTAAGCCTCGGAAGGCCCTGCCCAGGATAAGGGTTATTGTGCCCATTGCTTCAACGTGAGTGCTTCTTCTTTCACTTTCTATCTTACTGCTGCAAACCTTCATGTTTTTGTTGACCGAGTGAGAATTGTGCTAGGGCCACTACTTCGGTGACATCAGCTATGCAAGTTGATGAGGAGCACGCGGAGGCAGAAACTACGGATATGGCAACTTCTCGGCGAGGTATGTCAAGCTTTCACTCTGTTTCGCTTCAGTGGTTGACTCGACAATTGAATGAGTTGCCATTGTTGAGTGATTGCAGTGCCAACAGACGTCATCCATCTAGCTGACGACGATGAAGATGAGCCTCAGAAGGACGCAGGTGACGCAGGCACGACTTCGGCAGCTCCCCGAGGACTTGCTCGAAGAGTACCGTCGAGCCGAACACCCCGTGCACCGCCTGCGGCTGCTCCTCAGGAGCCAAGTGGTTCGTCTGGCGTTGGAACCATCACTACTACTCCACCATCAACCACTCCGCCTTTGGTGTCGACTCTTCAGGCTTCAGGACCTACTGGCCAACCTCAAGTGCCAATCTTTCCGACTGCACTACCGACTCCTGTGTTGGCTGTGTTCACTCTGCACCACGTCCCTGAAGACCAGACCAGGGCTAGCAAGGAAGCCATGATTCAAGCCAGTCTTATGATGCAGCGCTTGAAGGAAGTATATGAAAACAGCAAATTGGCTTATGATTCCAGCACAGCCCTCCAAGCGAATGTCCGACTAAGTGCGATCGTAAGTTGATTTCCGATTGGGTTTACTCCGTCTTGAATCTGTACACCCACTGGGTGTTTTCTTTTTACTCTGTAGTTCTTCCACTCGAACCGGCCAGGCCGTGCCGAGTGGGAAACTGATCCAGTGGGGGCATGCTGAGTGCACCCACTAGGTGTAGTCCCCGAGACCGCCGTTGAATGTTTGATTCAGCGGGTGTCTTAGAATATCTTTGGTTGAAGCTCTTCACTCGGGTCGGTCGGGCCGCGCCGAGTGGAAAATGGATCCAGTGGGGGCACGCTGAGTGCACCCACTGGGTGTAGTCCCCGAGACCGCCGTCGAATGTCTGATTCGGCGGGGGTCTGAGAACAAGTTGTTTTCTCTCTCTCTTTTTTGGCACTCGGGTCTGTCGGGCTGCGCCGAGTGGAAATGGATCCAGCGGGGGCACGCTGAGTGCACCCACTGGGTGTAGTCCCCAAGACCACCGTCGAATGTTTGATTCGGCGGGGGTCTTAGAATATGTTTGGTAGTAGCAATGTGGATTTGCTCTTCTCCACTCGGAAGTAGAGGAAATACTTTGAAAATCTTTCTCATCGTCGACTGAGTTTTTTTTTTGTTGATCTCAGAAATCTTGTGAACTTGGAACTCAGTATGTTGCTCTGGAGAAGGAGAAGATCCAACTCCAACTGGAGTTAGAACTTACCAAAAAGAACTTAGAGCGTGCTCAGACTGAGGTGAAGATCATGGGAGGTAAGTCATGTTGACTGAATGTACTATTGTACTTTTGTTCTGTCCTTTGAACCGAGTAGTTTTACTCGAACAGATGTGCGTAATGAAAACCAACAACTTCAAGCGTGACTCAGGAATGTTATTTCTTTAGACACCATGAAGCAGGCCCTGGAGAAGAGGGATGAGGAACTCGCGGGCGCCCAGAAGGTGGCCAAGGAGAAGGCGGAGGCCGCTGAAGCGAAGCTAGCTTTAGTTGGCAAGCTTGAAGAGGAGAGTGCAACCCTGAAGACTGCCATTGAGGAAGTGAAGAAGGAAGCTTCCCAACATAAGGAGGAGAAGATCGTCTTGGCCGATAAGGCGGGCCAGCTCACCCAAAAGAGGGATGAGCTGGAGGAATACTTGGGGAACCTTGCGAAGAAAATGTACATCATGCTTGAAGGTACCTTTTTCTGTCCGAGTGAATTCTCGAGAGCTTTGAAAACAATGCTGCTGCTAACTCATTTTTTCCTCTTTGTGTAGAATTCTGCCAGAACTTCGAGCAAGAGACAGAACGAATTGAACCAGGTCTGGACCCCACCAAGTCACTCGTCAAAGATGATGCTGCTATGAACGTGCTGCGACTTGAAGCTCGCCTTGACAGTGTCTTGGGGTATGTTGCTCGGCTGAAAGTTGCACTGACAAGAATAGACAAAGAACTGTGGCCAGAAGATGTGCTCCAGAACGATCTTGAGTCGCTGATGGTTTGGCTCAATGAGATTCCTGGTCGAGTGCAGGCGTGGAAGAAATCAGCTACTCGCTGTGGAGCCGATGTGGCACTCTCGCTTGTTCGCGTCCATTGTAAGGAAGCCAGGGAAGACAAGCTGAAGGCTCTTCAAGTGGCAAACACAAAGAAGCTCCAGTTTGAAGATTTTATGGAGACCTTCATTGAGGCTGCCACTGGGATTGCAGATGGCATTAACCTGGACACCTTTGTCGAGCCCGCGAGTCCTCCTGGTGCGTGAAAAAACTTTATGATTCGAACTTATTTGCCTCGGAATGTTGAGTGATCCTGTAACCGTTAAACTCGTTCGGGCCTGTCGCTCGAGTACTTTTGCTTGCGTTTCTGAACTTGATGGATTTATCCGAATATGGCTTTCCAGTTTACTGCATGTTCCGAGTGAACGGATTTTTGAACTTAGGCGAGGGCTGGCTCATGGCTAAGCCCCCGAGTGGGAGGGATGCTCTTACTTGGAGTAATTTTTAAACTTAGGCGAGAGTCTGGCTCGCGGCTAAGTCCTCGAGTGGGAGGGATGCTCTCACTCGGAGTAGAATTTTAAACTTAGGCGAGAGCTGGCTCGCGGCTAAGTCCCCGAGTGGGAGCGATGCTCTCACTCGGAGTAGATTTTCAACTTAGGTGAGGACTGGCTCACGGCTAAGCCTCCGAGTGAGAGGGATGCTCTCACTCGGAGTAGATTTTTAACTTAGGCGAGGACTGGCTCGCAGCTAAGCCCTCGAGTGGGAGGGACGCTCTCACTCGTAGTAGTTTTTTTTAACTTAGGCGAAAACAGGTTCGCGGCTAAGCCCCCCGAGTGGGAGGGATGTTCTCACTCGGAGTAGATTTTTAACTTAGGCGAGGACTGGCTCGTGGCTAAGCCCTCGAGTGGAAGGGATGCTCTCACTCGGAGTAGTTTTTTTAACTTAGGCGAAAACAGGTTCGCGGCTAAGCCCCTGAGTGGGAGGGATGCCCTCACTCGGAGTAGATTTTTAACTTAGGCGAGGGCTGGCTCACGGCTAAGCCCCCGAGTGGAAGGGTTGTTCTCACTCGGAGTAGATTTTTAACTTAGGCGAGGACTGGCTCGTGGCTAAGCCCCTGGGTGGGATGGATGCTCTCACTCGGAGTATATTTTTAACTTAGGCGAGGACTGGCTCACGGCTAAGCCCCCTAGTGGGAGGGATGCTCTCACTCGGAGTAGATTTTTAACTTAGGCGAGGACTGGCTCGTGGCTAAGCTCCCGAGTGGGAGGGATGCTCTCACTCGAAGTAGTTTTTTAACTTAGGCGAGGACTGGCTCGCGGCTAAGCCCCCGAGTGGAAGGGACGCTCTCACTCGGAGTAGTTTTTTAACTTAGGCGAGGACTGGCTCGCGGCTAAGCACCCGAGTGGGAGGGATTCTCTCACTTAGAGTAGTTTTTTAACTTAGGCGAAAACAGGTTCGCGGCTAAGCCCCCGAGTGGGAGGGATGCTCTCACTCGGAGTAGTTTTTTAACTTAGGCGAAAACAGGTTCGCGGCTAAGTCCCCGAGTGGGAGGGATGCTCTCACTCGGAGTAGTTTTTTAACTTAGGCGAAAACAGGTTCACGGCTAAGTCCCCGAGTGGGAGGGATGCTCTCACTCGGAGTAGTTTTTAAACTTAGGCAAAAACAGGTTCGCGGCTAAGTCACCCACTGGGGGTTTTGAACACACGCTTATGCGAGAGAAATCATCATGGGACTGCGGGAGTCATGTCTTGATAAACAATCTAAAAGTACTCTTATAACATCTCGACAATCCGAGTGCTAGGTATAAAATCGACGAAGAAGATCTATATTCCAGGCGCGCGGCTCGTCGATCTTCTTCGCAAGGTTGTAAAGGTGGTAGGCCCCGTTGTGTAGCACCTTGGTGACGATGAAGGGGCCTTCCCACGCGGGGGGCAAGTTTGTGTGGTCGCTACTGATCCACTCGGAGCACGAGGTCTCCTTCTTGGAATGCTCAAACTTTGACATTCCTGGCGTGGAATCGACGAAGATCTTGCTGATAGACAGTCGACCGTATCAGGGCCATCTCACATTCCTCTTCCAAGAGATCAACGGCCTCCTGCCGTGCCTGCTTTACCTCAGCTTCCGAGTAGAGTTCCACTCGGGGTGAATTGTGGAAGAGATCACTAGGCAGCACGGCTTTAGCTCCATACACCATGAAGAAAGAAGTGCGGTCAGTGGATAGACAAAGAACTGTGGCCAGAAGATGTGCTCCAGAACGATCTTGAGTCGCTGATGGTTTGGCTCAATGAGATTCCTGGTCGAGTGCAGGCGTGGAAGAAATCAGCTGCTCGCTGCGGAGCCGATGTGGCACTGTCGCTTGTTCGCGTCCATTGTAAGGAAGCCAGGGAAGACAAGCTGAAGGCTCTTCAAGTGGCAAACACAAAGAAGCTCTATTTTGCAGATTTTATGGAGACCTTCATTGAGGCTGCCACTGGGATTGCAGATGGCATTGACCTGGACACCTTTGTCGAGCCCGCGAGTCCTCCTGGTGCGTGAAAAAACTTTATGATTCAAACTTATTTGCCTCGGAATGTTGAGTGATCCTGTAACCGTTAAACTCGTTCGGGCCTGTCGCCCGAGTACTTTTGCTTGCGTTTCTGAACTTGATGGATTTATCCGAATATGTCTTTCCAGTTTACTTCATGTTCCGAGTGAACGGATTTTTGAACTTAGGCGAGGGCTGGCTCACGGCTAAGCCCCCGAGTGGGAGGGATGCTCTCACTTGGAGTAATTTTTAAACTTAGGCGAGAGTCTGGCTCGCGGCTAAGTCCCCCAGTGGGAGGGATGCTCTCACTCGGAGTAGAATTTTAAACTTAGGCGAGAGCTGGCTCGCGGCTAAGTCCCCAAGTGGGAGAAATGCTCTCACTCGGAGTAGATTTTCAACTTAGGTGAGGACTGGCTCACGGCTAAGCCTCCGAGTGAGAGGGATGCTCTCACTCGGAGTAGATTTTTAACTTAGGCGAGGACTGGCTCGCGGCTAAGCCCTCGAGTGGGAGGGACGCTCTAACTCGGAGTAGTTTTTTTTAACTTAGGCGAAAACAGGTTCGCGGCTAAGCCCCCCGAGTGGGAGGGATGTTCTCACTCGGAGTAGATTTTTAACTTAGGCTAGGACTGGCTCGCGGCTAAGCCCTCGAGTGGAAGGGATGCTTTCACTCGGAGTAGTTTTTTAACTTAGGCGAAAACAGGTTCGCCGCTAAGCCCCTGAGTGGGAGGGATGCTCTCACTCGGAGTAGATTTTTAACTTAGGCGAGGGCTGGCTCGCGGCTAAGCCCCCGAGTGGAAGGGATGTTCTCACTCGGAGTAGATTTTTAACTTAGGCGAGGACTGGCTCATGGCTAAGCCCCCGAGTGGGATGGATGCTCTCACTCGGAGTATATTTTTAACTTAGGCGAGGACTGGCTCGCGGCTAAGCCCCCTAGTGGGAGGGATGCTCTCACTCGGAGTAGATTTTTAACTTAGGCGAGGACTGGCTCGTGGCTAAGCCCCCGAGTGGGAGGGATGCTCTCACTCGGAGTAGTTTTTTAACTTAGGCGAGGACTGGCTCGCGGCTAAGCCCCCGAGTGGAAGGGACGCTCTCACTCGTAGCAGTTTTTTAACTTAGGCGAGGACTGGCTCGCGGCTATGCGCCCGAGTGGGAGGGATGCTCTCACTTAGAGTAGTTTTTTAACTTAGGCGAAAACAGGTTGGCGGCTAAGCCCCCGAGTGGGAGGGATGCTCTCACTCGGAGTAGTTTTTTAACTTAGGCGAAAACAGGTTCGTGGCTAAGTCCCCGAGTGGGAGGGATGCTCCCACTCGGAGTAGTTTTTTAACTTAGGCGAAAATAGGTTCGCGGCTAAGCCCCCGAGTGGGAGGGATGCTGTCACTCGGAGTAGTTTTTTAACTTAGGCGAAAACAGGTTCGCGGCTAAGTCCACGAGTGGGAGGGATGCTCTCACTCGGAGTAGTTTTTAAACTTAGGCGAAAACAGGTTCGCGGCTAAGTCACCCACTGGGGGTTTTGAACACACGCTTATGCGAGAGAAATCATCATGGGATTGCAGGAGTCATGTCTTGATAAACAATCTAAAAGTACTCTTATTACATCTCGACAATCCGAGTGCTAGGTATAAAATCGACGAAGAAGATCTGCATTCCAGGCGCGCGGCTCGTCGATCTTCTTCGCAAGGTTGTAGAGGTGGTAGGCCACGTTGTGTAGCACCTTGGTGACGATGAAGGGGCCTTCCCACACGGGGGCAAGTTTGTGTGGTCGCTGCTGATCCACTCGGAGCACGAGGTGTCATTCTTGGAATGCTCGACCTTTTACATTCTTGGCGTGGAATCGACGATGATCTTGCTGATAGATAGTCGACCGTATCAGGGCCATCTCGCATTCCTCTTCCAAGAGATCAACGGCGTCCTGCCGTGCCTGCTTTGCCTCAGCTTCCGAGTAGAGTTCCACTCGGGGTGAATTGTGGAAGAGATCACTAGGCAGCACGGCTTCAGCTCCATACACCATGAAGAAAGAAGTGCGGTCAGTGGATCGGTTTGGAGTCGTCCTTAAATCCCATAGGACAGATGGCAGTTCAGTCACCCAGGCTCCAACTGCATGTTCAAGGTCGCGCATGAGTCGGGGCTTCAATCCTTGAAGGATAAGGCCATTCGCCCTCTCAACTTGACCATTCGACTGCGGGTGCGCAACGGATGCGTAGTCTACCCGAGTGCCTTGGGCGGCGCAGAAGTTTCTGAACTCTTCCGAATCGAAGTTTGAGCCATTATCTGTGATAATACTGTGTGGGACTCCGTACCTGAATATCAGCTCTTTCAAGAACCTAATGGTTGTCTTTGAATCCAACTTCTTGATAGGCTTGGCTTCAATCCACTTGGTGAACTTGTCGACTGCTACAAGCAGATGAGTGAAGCCACTTCTGCCGGTCCTTAGCGGTCCAACCATGTCCAACCCCCACACAGCAAACGACCAGACGAGTGGAATGGTCTTCAGGGCAGACGCGGGCTTATGGGACATGTTCGCATAGAACTGGCATCCTTCGCAATGCTGAACGATCTCCTTTGCAACTTCATTGGCCCGCGGCCAGTAAAATCCAGCTCGGTATGCTTTGGCCACAATTGTCCGGGAGGACGCATGATGACCACAGGTCCCCGAGTGGATCTCTTCTAAAATCAGTCGACCCTCTTCCGGAGAAATACATCGTTGAGCCACGCCAGTGACACTCTCTCTATAAAGCTGTCCATCTATCACTGTGAAAGCTTTGGACCTGCGAACGATCTGACGTGCCTCGACTTCATCCTCTGGGAGTTCTTGCCTGAGAAAATATGCAATGTATGGTACTGTCCAGTCGGGAGTAATTACCAGAATATCCATTACCAAGTCAATGACTGCAGGGATCTCGATTTCAGTCGGATCGGTAGGACTTATGGCTTGGGGAGGCTCTTCAGTGAAAGGATCCTCTTGCACTGACGGGGAATGGAGGTGCTCAAGAAACACATTGCTGGGGATAGGTTTTCGAGTGGAACCGATTTTTGGCAGATCGTCGGCTGCTTGATTTTTGATTCGGGGGATGTGGTGAAGCTCCAAACCCTCGAACTTTTTCTCTAGCTTCCTCACTACATTGCAGTATCCTGTCATGGCAGGGTTTCTGACGTCCCACTCCTTCATCACCTGATTGACCACCAAATCTGAGTCACCGTAGACCATCAGGCGACGAACGCCGAGTGAAATGGCCATACGCAGCCCGTAGAGGAGTGTCTCATACTCGGCCTCATTATTGGAGGAATCAAAGTGAATCTGGAGGACATAACTGAGCCGATCACCTCTTGGAGATACCAGAACCACTCCGGCATTGGAACCATTAAGTATTTTAGATCCATCGAAAAACATGGTCCAGTGCTCCGAGTAAACCTGAGTCGGCTGTTGCTGTTCAATCCACTCGGCCAGGAAATCTGCAAGTGCTTGGGATTTGATCACCTTTTTTGCTTCCAACTTAATATCCAGAGGAAGAAGTTCAATTGCCCACTTAGCCACTCGGCCAGTTGCATCTTGATTGTTCATAATTTCATATAACGGAGCGTCACTGACGACTGAAACCGAGTGATCTTGAAAATAATGTGCAACTTTCTTCGCTGTCAAGTAAATTCCATAGACAAGCTTCTGATAATGAGGATACCTCTGCTTGGACGAAGTCAGAACTTCAGAGATATAGTACACTGGTCATTGAACTTTGTATGCCTTGCCTTCTTCTTCTCGTTCCACTGTGAGCACTGATACATCTCCAACGTATCTATAATTTTTGATAGTTCCATGCTATTATATTATCTGTTTTGGATGTTTTATATGCATTAATATGCTATTTTATATTATTTTTGGGACTGACTTATTAATCTAGAGCCCAGTGCTAGTTTCTGTTTTTTCCTTGTTTTTGAGCTTCGCAGAAAAGGAATACCAAACGGAGTCCAAACGGAATAAAACTTCACGATGATTTTTCTTGGACCAGAAGACACCCAGGGGACTTGGAGTCCAAGTTAAAAGAGCCACGAGGCGGCGGCAAGGGTGGAGGGTGCGCCCTAGGGGGGAGGGGGGACACGCCCCCTACCTTGTGGGCCCCTCGGGACTCCCCTGACCTAGCTATTCCTCCTATATATACACATATATTCCAGAACCACCAGAGGCATCCACGAAAACACTTTTCAACCGCCGCAAATTTCTGTTCCCGTGAGATCCCATCTTGTGGCCTTTTCCGGCATCCTGTCGGAGGGGGAATCGATCATGGAGGGCATCTACATCAACCCTATTGCCCTTCCGATGAAGCGTGAGTAGTTTACCACAGACCTACTGTTCCATAGCTAGTAGCTAGATGGCTTCTTCTCTCTCTTTGATTCTCAATACCACGTTCTCCTCGATGTTCTTGGAGATCTATCCAATGTAATCTTCTTTTGCGGTGTGTTTGTCGAGGTCCAATGAATTGTGGATTTATGATCAGCTTATCTATGAATATTATTTGAATCTTCTCTGAATTCTTTTATGCATGATTTGATATCTTTGTATTTCTCTTCGAATTATCGGTTTGGTTTGGCCAACTAAATTGGTTTTTCTTGCAATGGGAGAGGTGCTTAGCTTTGGGTTCAATCTTGCGTGATTTCACCCAGTGACAAAGTAGGGGTAGCGATACACGTATTGCATTGTTGCCATCGAGGATAAAAAGATGGGGTTTTCATCATATTGCTTGAGTTTATTCCTCTACATCATGTCATCTTACTTAAGGCGTTACTCCATTCTTTATGAACTTAATACTCTAGATGCATGCTGGATAGCGGTCGATGTGTGGAGTAATAGTAGTAGATGCAGGCATGAGTCGGTCTATTTGACATGGACGTGATGCCTATATGCATAATCATTGCCTTGGATGTCGTCATAACTTTGCGCTTTTCTATCAATTGCTCGACAGTAATTTGTTCACCCACCGTATTATTTGCCTTCATGAGAGAAGCCTCTAGTGAAACCTATGGCCCCGGGTCTATTTTCCATCATATTATTTTCCGATCTACTATTTTGCAATCTTTTATTTTCAGATCTATATACCAAAAAACCCAAAAATATTTTATCTTTTATTTATCGATCTCTATCAGATCTCACCTTTGCAAGTGACCGTGATGGGATTGACAACCCCTTTATCACGTTGGGTGCAAGTGTTTGATTGTTTGTGCTGGTATTGGTGATTTGCGCGTTTTCTCCTACTGGATTGATACCTTGGTTCTTAACTGAGGGAAATACTTACCTCTACTGTGCTGCATCACCCTTTCCTCTTCAAGGGAAAAACCAACGCAAGCTCAAGAAGTAGCAGGAAGAATTTCTGGCGCCGTTGCCGGGGAGATTTACACCAAGTCAAGACTAGTCTCCTGTCAACTTGTCAATTTCTGGCATCATTACCGGAGAGATCTACGTCAAGCCTAGCAAGTACCCATCATAAAACTCTCATCTCTTGCATTACATTATTCGCCATTTGTCTCTTGTTTTCATCTCCCCCACTTCTAAAATGTTTTCAGAAACATACAAAAAGATTTCCTTTTTATTCGCCCTTCTTTCATTCGTCTTCTCGTTTGCCCTTATGTCTTACTTGGTTTGTTTGCTCGTTTGCCTGGCATAATTGTGTATTTTATTGAAAAACAGTAAGCAAAGAGTTTATGGATCCTCACCCACTTGCTAATCTTTTTAAGAGATCCAATTATGATGAACCTATTGCTAGTGAGTTGAGTGCACTAGATTATCTTTATGAAGTTTTGGTTGAAATTCGTGAATCTGAAAATTGTGATGAAGTGTTAAAAGAAGAAATTTATGAAGTGATTCACAATAGCTCCTTGGATGAAAAGCGTGATTGCAATGGTTCTACTATAGATTCTATTAATGTCAGTTCTATGCAAAACCCTAAGCTTGGGGATGCTAATTTTGCTATGTCCACTACTTGTTGCAATGATCATGATTGGGGTGATTTTTCTTATGATCTTGAAAATTTATTTAAGCCTCATGATGAATATGTTTGCAATAATACTGAAAGAGGGTTTGGAAGAGTGTCAACTCTAGGTAATAATGATCCCACTACTTTGGAGTATGATCAATCTCATGAATTTTTTGATAAAAGTGGGTTTGGAGAGGTCATGACTTTAGTTAATGTTAATCCCACTATTTTGGAAGAGTGTCAACTTTGCATGCATGTGGATCATCTAGAGAATATGTTATGTGATAGCTATATTGTTGAATTTGAATATGATCCCACATGTAATTATTATGAGAGAGGAAAATATGGTTGTAAAAAGTTTCATGTTACTCAATTACCTGTCGTCATGTTGAGATTGATATTGTTTCTTCCTTCGTCCTTGCATATGCTAGTTCATGCTTGCCTTGATAATTTGTTTGCTTATAAAATTCCCATGCATAGGAAGTATGTTAGACTTAAATATGTTTGTCACATGTTTTATGATGCTCTCTTCGTGTTTCAATTGCTATCTTTTATGTGAGCATCATTGAATTCTCGAGCCTATCTTAATGGCTTTAAAGAAAAGCGCTTGTTGGGAGACAACCCAATATTTTTATTTTCTGTTTTTGTGAAAATACACATTATTACCTCTGTAGTAATTGTGTTTTGGTGTTTTAATTAGTGTTTGTGCCAAGTAAGACCTTTGGAATGGCTTACGGTGATAGTTGATTTGATCTTGCTGAAAAACAGAAACTTTTACGTACAGTCACAGAATTTTAACAATTTACTGTAGCGTGAAAAAACGCTGAATTTTTTACACAAGATTTATATACAAATTTACTCTGTTTTAATTATTTTTAAGAATTTTTGAAGTTACATAAATATTAGAACAATTCAGATCTTCGCAGACTTTTCTGTTTTTGACAGATTCTTTTTCTATGTGTTGTTTGCTTATTTGGATGAATCTATGGGTAGTATCGGGGGGTATGAATCATGGAAAAGTTGGAATACAGTAGATATTACACCAATATAAATAAAGAATGAGTTCACAACAGTACCAAAAGTGGTGATTTTATTTTCTTATACTAACAGATCTCATGAGTTTTCTGTTGAGTTTTGTGTTGTGAAGTTTTCAAGTTTTGGGTAAAGATTTGATGGACTATGGAATAAGGAGTGGCAAGAGCCTATGCTTGGGGATGCCCAAGGCACCCCAAGGTAATATTCAAGGACAACCAAGATCCTAAGCTTGGGGATGCCCCGCATGTAGGAGATATGCCCTAGAGGCAATAATAAATGTTATTGATTATCTCCCTGTTCATAATTATGTTTATGTTCCATGCTATAACTGCTATGGTTCTCGAGTCTACAATAACACGAGGCTCGGAGGAAGAGTCATGTGCACGTGTGGAATAATAAACGGTAAGAAGTATTCCTAGTCTAGCCTCTAAGACTAGCTCAAGTGTTGCATGATGGTTCTATTTTCCTGATCATAGGCATGTCTATGCCAGCAACTTTGAGGGCACAATGTTAGAAGAACATTTGTGTTGAATCGACCCAAATTGATGTTATGCTATGAGATACGTTTGTCACAAGTTAATGGTTAATAACACAGAGATGGTTAATGTTTGCATAATTCCTTAGACCATGAGAGTATCGAGTTTCTTCATACTTGCTTCATGAACTTTGGGGTTTGTTAAACGTCATCCGTAAATGGGTGGCTATTATGGCGGCTTGCGGGTTCATGGAAAAGTGTGTGAAGTAACTTGATAGCTCATGATTGGGATTTGCTCCTCCGACGATGGAGAGATATTCTCGGGCCCTCTCGGTGTTACGGTATCCATCATCGTTTGGCCAGACACAGGTGTGATTTGATCACAGGGATGCCGGAACACGGAAACGAGAAAAGAGAACAAAATCGGTAACAAGGTAACTAGCATAGTGGACAAGTTGTTGATCCATGGGGATGCAAGTAAATCTCACCTCGGGTATTTGTGACATATCGTGAAGCAACAGGAATAGCACACGGCAACTGGAGGTTCACACGAATATTCATTCGTGTGGGTATAGGGGTCAATATGGGTGTCCACGGCTCCGATGTTGATCATTGATCGGAAAGAGTTCCGGCCATGTCTACACTTCACCGAACCTATAGGGTCACATGCTTAAGGGTCATCTATCTGCTGAATACTAGACAGGGAGTCTGAGAGAAATTCACCGAAAAAGTTTCGGACACACCGGAAAAGTTCCAGAGAGAGAACACCGGAATAGTTTCGGTAAAACCGAAAAGTTGTTTCGGGGTATTCCATTAAGTCAAATTGGTTCCGGGACATGCGTGATAATTCTTGGAGGGTGCCAGAATTATTCTGGAAACTTCTGGGAATTTTCCGGGATAAAAATCGGAAATGTTCCGGAGCTGCTGGAACCACTTCAGATGCTTTTCGCAGATGAAAATCACTAATCCGGAATTGTTCCGGAACACATTGAAAATTATTTTAGTGGGTACAAGAAATGTTCTAAGCCCACATAAATATTTTCAGTTCGAACGGATGCCGAAAAATGTCATCATGAATAGTGAAATCAGCTTTATGGTTACTTTATGGAAAGCCACCTTTTTGGGCTTTGCCCCAAAAGATCTAGGGATGACATGGAAGGATGGGAACCCTTTTTGGGGGGTCCCACAAGGGTTTTGGACGTCCAAGAGGGGCTGCTCCATGGAGCCCCACTTGCTTCCCCATAATGCCCTTTATGTGTGACATAAAACATGGGTATTTTGGGTTTTCCATGTCCCACCCTTCCCCTTGGGTTTTCCTATAAATAGAGGTGGAGATGCACTCTCCACACTCACTCTTTCTCACATACAAGTGCCATTGCAATGATCTGGCTTCTCTCTCCCTCCCCGCGAAATAGTTTCGTAGAGCCGAAAGGTTGTTTGGGTTCCGGTGGGAACTAGTTATGGACGGTGAAGCCCTGCCGGATAGATGACACCGTATGTGTGCAACTCTGTAGAGAGGTCGTAGTTTTGATCTTTGTGCCCGAGGGGCTGTTTTGAGAGTGCCTCCCGAAGGGCTGTCCAAGTGACGGTCCGAGTTCTGTGAGTCCTCCTGAAGGGCTGTCCGAGTGACCGTCCGAGTTTTGAGGGTCCTCCCGAAGGGCTATCCGCGACACCGTCTGAGGGACTGTCCGACCGCCTCCCGGAGGGCTGTCCGTGGGGTAGATGAGGGAGTACATCTTCATGGTTGGGAGGTTGTAAATCCTAGCGGCGGGGATCTGCACCGCCGATCGTCATCGACTCTACTTCCGTTGTGCTACGAGTCGGTAACGAAAAGATCAAACCTTGTATGCAGTCTCCATAGTGGTCCTGGGCTGGTGCGTAGGTCGGAAATTTTTTGTTTTCTACTGCATTACCCTTCAGTGGCATCATGAGCCGTGCTATGCATAGATGCAGGTTGCGATCTAGAATACATAGAGATGTATGGGTGTTGCACAATATAATTAGGTAGTAGATGAGTTCTATTACTGAAAATTATTTGTGCGGGTAGCAGATGAAACCTGTTACTCGATGTTCCTGTTGCTTCCCTTGAATTTGCATAATCCTGATCTTGACGGCATGGTGGAATCTCACAAAGTTCTGGCAGTCCGCGATCCTTTCATGCTGCTCTTGAGTATGATGATTGACAGATCAACAAAGTGCTAACAGTTGTTTGGGTTCCACCATAGTTAAAGAGAGATGGATGTTTCGCAGACGAAAGGGCAATGCAGATATGATCTGCACGGGGGGTCATGCGTATGACGAAGTTTAGTATGGGGCTTGAGATTTTATTATCTCGTGTTTCATACACCCCGCATTGTTAATCTAGCGACTTGGATAATCATGCTTGATGATGAACGTTGGTAGCTTTGGTTTGTTTTGAAACCTTAGAAGCCACGTAAAATAAAATTTTGCATAAACCGATTAGAAGCGTCTAACTTGGTTTTGCAGGATTTGCATGTGATGTGGTATAGCAGTGCTCATTTTAATTCGATTACGTATGAGATGACTATATGATGTAAATAAATTAACATGACCTGCGTGTCATGATTCCGCATTATGGCTGGAGCCATATGATTGTCACTTTAATGACCTGTGTGTCAACCTTAAGTAATGCACTTATTTTATTAGCTATAGAGATAGCAATATTATCTGGTAAATCGACAAGGTGGTGGAAATCTTCGCGATGGTGAACACCGACGCGAATGCCGAAGA
Organism: Thinopyrum elongatum; assembly: GCA_011799875.1. NCBI lineage: Eukaryota > Viridiplantae > Streptophyta > Magnoliopsida > Poales > Poaceae > Thinopyrum > Thinopyrum elongatum. The sequence goes on from CM022302.1 coordinate 104,953,891, forward strand.
CGAAGAAATACAAGACTTCTCCGTCAGAAAGGGCTATACCATATCATGCTATTATGAATTGCCTGAGATGTTTATCCCTTTGGTGCACCCTTCTTGATTGTGCGGTAGTCGCTTTTATTAGGGTGATCTCTCATAAAAATATCAAAGTAGTTAGTGTTCTCCCAAGTGTAGCACCGTCACGGCACCTATCTTTTCGGGGTGCGCCGTATCACACGGGTACGAACGATTAGAGAAGTGTGAGGCGGTTGAGTTAAGACCTTGCAGCGAGATCACTTGGTTGTCTTGACATTCAGGCATGACCGTCATGAGCTCGGAACACGCCCATCGAAAGATGAACAAGAGTCGCATAGAGATCTGATTGGCAAGTTGGCGTACCGGTTGAGATTTTCGTCATCAGTGGTGTTACACCAATGGCGAACAATTGATATGCGGGTCTTGTATCACACACAATCAATTTTGAGAGATATTGATTTAAGTGGGAGCGCACTGTTGAATTAACATGTTTAATTCTTAGTGCAATTAATTATGAACACTGTCTAAGTGTTACTTGTAAAATAGTTGTAGAATAATGGCTCGCGTTTCCACCTTCCCTGTTAAAATTGAATAGCTGTTAAATATCTGAATAAAACTTTACGGTTGGTAACGTAATGTGAGGATTGTCCTCAAGAGTGCTGAGAAGGACTTTGTCCTATCGCATGCTTTCGGTATCCTCCTGCTAATGCTATGGATTATGTGACTCTCGTCCTTTGATCCAAAAACTTGAATTCCGTTTCAGTCAAGTGCAATACGTTTTCTTCCATGAGACCTGAACTTCAAAAGTTTGGGATAGCTATGTGATATTCATGGAAACTGAAAATCATTTTCAGAGACAAACAATGGCTAAAAGATATGAGATATCCAAAGAAATGTTTGTTTGCAAATTATTAGTAAAGTGTTTACTATGCATTAGACTGATAAGAGAGGGAACCAGAAGAACGCCTGTCATATGATGAAAGGTGAATAAAACAACAACTTAAAGAGAAAGGAAGTGTCCGAAGGGTGTTAGTGTGACTTACACACCTAGGAAGTCCGGGGCTAACGCCACTCTTAAGTTGAGTGCTTCTTCTGAGAGTAGGAGAAATACTAAAAGTTAAACTATTAGAAGTATAAAGGCAAAAAGAAAGAAGACTGGAATATCCAGCTCATGTATGAATGTCATACAAGTTTTTGATGTATAGGAGGCTAGTCAAAGATATAGTTCTTGGGAATTATGGTTAAACATGTTAATCACTAATTCTTGGGTATTGTGAGTTAATCACAAAGATACCCGCTCGATTGCATTCTGTTGTGAATCGATGTAAGAACTACTATGGCCTAAAAGACTAGCCAGGAATGAGGTTTTGATACATGTTGGGAACATAGTAAAAGTTGCTATGCCTTCCATCGGTGTATTACCTATGTATTTACTTTCATAATTCATTTTAGAGTTTAACACACTCTAGCCCATTGCATAAGGTATCTTGCAAGAAGGTTGTTCATAAGAGAACTTTTAATGTTCGATGTTATGAATAACATAAAGGCCATACTTTCATTGAGAATGAGATGTATGTTATGAATGTTGATAATAATACATTACCTCTGTGTTTACTTTCATAATTCATTTTAGAGTTTTATATACTCTAGCCCATTTGCATAATGAATGTTGCAAGAGTGTTGTTCATAAAAGAACAATTGTTGTTCAGTATTATGAATAACATAAGGGCCATACTTCCATCTTGGATGGAGTGTATGTCATGAATATTGATGGTAATATGATACATCTATAACACTGACGCTAAATGTCGCAAGACTAAGAGAATACCATACATGTGTGGCACTGCATTTGGCCACATTGGAGAAACCCGCATGGAGAAATTCCATAATGATGGATTTTTAAAGTCGTTTGATTATCAATCATCTGACACTTGCAAATTTCCTCCAAAAGGTGAAGTGACTGAAAAACCGTTCACAGGCCATAAGGAACGAGCAACAAACTTATTGGTGACCATACATTTTTATGTGTGTAGTCCGATAAATGTTGTTGCAAGCAGTGGATATGTCTATCTTCAAAAATGGCTCAAGTAGATATATGGATATTTACTTGATGAGACGCAAGTCTGGATCTGTTGAAATCATTCGAAAGGTTCTCAATATGAAGTAGAAATTATTGTAACAAGAAAATTATGTTTCTACAATTAGATTGCTGAAAGGAATATTTGAGTTACAAGTTTAGCGAATGTCTGATGAGTTGTGAAACGAGTTTCATAACTTGCACCTCCCGGAACACCACTGTGAGTGGAATGTCCGTGAAGATGTAACCAAACCATTTGTGACATGGTAAGATCAAAGATGACATAAATCAATTGCCATTATCCCTTTTAAAAGTAATGCTTTAGAGACCGCGGCTTTTACAATGAAAAGAGCTCCATCAGATCTGTTGAAATCACTACAGGAATCAGGTTCTTTGCTGTCTGCAAAGGCACCAAAGGCGGATGGCAAACCTCTTTGCCGTCTGCCACCGATGGCAAAGATGTCCGGCAAAGAAGGTGACGGTAAATAGGTTCTTTGCCGTCTGCTTTCTCAAAGCGGACGGAAAAGACCCTTTGCCATTGGTGGCAGAGAACAAAGAATATGGACGGAAAATAACAGGCGTTAGCCATCATTAGCTATGTTAGGTGGCTAACGGGAGGCTTTGCCGTCCGCCAGCCGACATCACAGACGGCAAAGCAGGGGTAATTTTTTTTAAAAAAAATAGGGACGCTGGCGGCCCACACGGCCATCGTTTGCTCATGGAGACGTCGGGCGGCAGGAGGTGGCAGACGCGCTGGACGTCATTTGCTCTTCATCACGTCCTCGCCATTCTCTACGACTTCGCCAAGCTGCGGCCGTAGGCATCGGCCGTCGTCAGCAAGTTCGTCAATAGGGCGGAGGTCATGGCGGCGCTAGGCAGGCGCCTGGATGTGACGTGCGAGGAGCGCAGCGACGCGGTGGGGGCGGCGATGCACGAGGACATGATGAAGAGCGTGCTGCCGGAGGTGGAGGTGATGCTGCTGTGGACGCGCGTCCTGCTGTACAAAGGCATCCGCAACCTTCGGGACGGCCTGGTGTCACAGGAGGTGTGGGTGCTAAGGTGGGGCGGCCTTCACGTGTTCCTGGACGCCGACCATGGCGTGTGGCGGACCGAAGAAGGGGAGGGGTGGACTGAAGAAGCTCCTCGGGCGCCCATGGCGTCGGGTAGTTGAGAGGGAGAGGGCAAGGGGTGAGGTATGTGAGAGACGAAGAGAACGGGGAAGAGATGCAGGAGGAAGGAGAAGGAGGTCGGGGCGGCGGAGCTTGAGCTGGTGCTTGTCGGCAGCGCGAGGTGGAGGCGCTCAGCGCTCGGCTGGGAAGGGCACATGCATCAGGGACAGGAGAGAGAGAGAGAGAATATGATAAGAGCGAGAGAGAGATAGGATAAGAGGGAGAGAGACACCGGGGAAGGGAGGATCGTGCACGTGGTGGGGGGTGGCTGCCCCTGCCACGTCACCGATCCGTGGGAAGGAGGGGTAGGCCAATAGGAAACAAGCATTACTTTGTGTTTGTTTAACCTCTTAATTTTGATAAAACAACTATCACTACAAAAAATAAACTTCCGTGATGATACATGTTTGTCACAGTAGGTCACGTTTTCTGTCATGCATGTACATCCATGACGATTTTATGACAGAATCAAGATAGTCATACCTGTGCTGTCGTAGAAGTGTTCCATGACATTACCAAAATTATCATCACGGAAGTGTCCACTTCCATGACAATAAATCGCGAGTCATAGAAGTACTTTCGTCAAGGGTGACCGACACGTGGCATCCACCGTAACGGGTCGCCGTTAAGCTATCGGGTTCCGGTTTGGATCCGATAACCCGTTAACAGCCCCGACCAATGGGGATTTTCCACGTGTAAAATTATCATTGGCTATAGCAACCACGTGTCAGCACCCGAAAAGGACAGATGTCAACCGCCCAATGGACAGGAGGCGCCTATGATACGTCGACACATGGCAAGGCCCAACAGCAGCCCATTTAGGTTAAAAAGGCTGGCCCAGTCAAAATTAGCGGGCTGGCCCATTAACGGCCTGCTTGCAGACAACCCATTCGCAGTTAAGGCCCGTACGGCTATTGTAAAATCGGCCCGTCAATGGCCCGTTCTAAACTTGTCATCATCGCGGCCCATGGTCACTTTTGGCCCATTAACAGTCCGCTAAGTATTTGGGCTGAATTACGGCCCGGTGTGTTTACGGCCTGTTAAAGGTCCTGCTTCATTTGGGCCCATTTTTTGGCCATTGAAACTTTCGGCCCATAAACGACCGTGAAGGATTTGGGTCATATTCGGCCATGTCTGAATTTCGGCCTGTTAGAGGCCCACTGTAGATTTGGGCTACTTCCAGCCTGTTGTGATTTTTGGCCTGTTCACGTCGGACGAAATCCATGGGCCATATGTGGCCCAATGTCACATCATGCCTATTAACGGCCCATATAAAACTGATACTAATCAAGCCAGACCGAACTTCCGACCTGTTAAAGGCCCGTGTAGTAGGTCGGCGCATTTACGACCCATCTGAATTTCGGCCTGTGAATGATCCGCATTGTAAATGGGCCACCACGAGCTGAGATACATTTCGGCCTGCTAATGACCAGTGGGTTATTTGGCACAATCAGGGCCGAATCTCACTTTCGGCCTATTAAAGGCCCATGTTATTTATGGGCTCGAGATATTTACACATGTTAACGGCCTATTTTTACTGAGGGCCCAAATTATGTTTCGGCCTGTTAAAGGCCCACTAGGGGCACAGGCCTACCAAAAATATGAAAGCTTATGCTGATTTAGGCCCAGATATTTTTAGTGGGCTACATGCAAATTACGGCCCATAATCGTTTTTAGCCCAATTGGAATGGGCCTAACGAATGTTGGCACGTTGGGCTCCTACGAAGCTTTCGGCCGAATACATTACTAAGATAAACCTACTCTATGCAAAAATAGCGTCATAATTTCTACAGCCTTTGGCAGCACGATAAATGTTGTATCACAACAAAATAAATTCCAGCCATACAACAAAAGGCCTGTTGGCATAAAGTTTACAGTCCTTGTAGATAAAAGCACCATCAGATGTATAGAAGCACATATCATTTGACCGGAGTGCTAATGTTTCAGGCTGTAGAATCTGATGGAGCAGCATGATCATCCCCTTTTTGCCGCCATTGCTCTTGAACAACGAAGCAAATGTCTGATAGTCTGGTTTCAAAACCATTCATATCTTGACGACATTTGTCAACCACTATTCTTGTTTCCGAAACGACGTCCATTAGGGATTGGACTTGTGTCTAGAGCATAGATATATCACTCTGTCTAGCCAGAAGATTTTGTTTAGTAGGCGATTTGGATGAGGTTACCTTGACAACCAACCCAGAATTACGCAGGAAGGTGCTTTTTGCACTGTTAGTGGAGAGATACCGACGCACTGTAGCAAGAGGTGACATTGTGCCTGTGGTAGCCTCGTCACCTTCAGGTGGTTGTGGCTGTTCAATCATTTGTTCCATAGCTTGCTAAAAGTTTGAACTTGTAGATTAGTGAACCAGATAAGTTACTAATGAGACAAAAACAAACAAAGTAGGTTTCACGTTTATACATAACTTATTTTGGTGAACTACTGTAATACATTAGCATGTATTGTAGTGCCAACTACATAATAAAATCACTGTCGGAACATATGTCCATGTAGCATGCGAACTGTATTGTCTATTTCCTCACATTCGTTGACATGTAAGGATAAAGAGACATGGTTTAAAGTAGGATGAACATAGTATGACATCATTCATATCATGGGCAAACAGATATAAAACAAACAGGCTATTGTATCATTGTGTGGGCACGTGAACATCACAACTAGATTACATATCAAGACCAAAAGAATATTCTTCATCTCTTTTAAACCGTGTAAGGTGAAATGATACATTAAGACAACTGTGTATAAAAGTGAACAGAGTAACTGACATTGGCTGGAAACCAAGCAGTTAAATGAACATGTCACAGTAACAAGCAGTTCAAAGGCAGGAGGAGTAAGGACTTACAACAGCGGCTTGAACTGGTGTGCTCATGCCCTTCATCTTGCTAGTGTGGCAATCCTTGAAGATTTGCACTGCATTCGGTTCAGGTTCTTTTTGGTCCGCACGGGCTTTCCTCTGTATTTGGAACAAGTCAATATAGATACGATAATATGGCAAAGAAAAAAGAAGGAAGTAGCAGCTATTTACAACAGCCTCGCAGTGTGCAATATAGCTACGAGATCCTGTTGTCTGTTGGAATTTCACTTTAGAACGGTTGGTCTTGTTCTTCAAACAGTTAGCCTAGAAGAAGATACACTTGTAAGGCACATACGTAAATACAAGTTCAATATGTGATCTGATCAAATACATATACCCTAACTGATACTTTGGATCAGACCAGTGTTTAACAAGGGCTGTCAAGTCTTCATCTGTAATATATTCCACTGGAGATGTTTGGGCGATTTCATTGTTAGCCTTGCCTTCAAAGTGAGTTTTTCTAAGGTGATACCGATACTGTCGCAGAGGAGACTGAAAAACATGAGAGCATGCTTGTTTAGTTGCATCATCTTTCGGATCCAACTTGAACCTCATCTATTGAAAAAAGAATGTGAGTCTTATTAGGAGGAACCTAGAAAGTATGGGACAGAGCAAGACAATATTACAAATTGCGATGAATAACATTACTTACGGATAAATGGTCAAGGAAGGTGTTAAACTCGGTATCGTCTTTCTCATTCCTGTACTGGATCCACGTTGGGAGGATACGTGCATGACACCTAACGGCAACGGCTGCCACTTATAGTAACTTGGCTGACTCTGTAGCATCACATGGCCTTTTTAAACCTGCCTCAAAATGGATCTCCATTCTCCCTCCTTTAGATTTTGTTAATCTGTCAAGCATTATCCCTGATGTCTGTTTCCGCTTGCGCCGTGGTGCTAGTTCAACAACGAATATGGAAAGTGTTAGTGCACATCAAACTGTGAGAGTACATATAAAGGAGCATGCAACTGCAACTTGACTCGGTCAGGTACCGTCTTGGTGTTGATGCTCATGAGGTTCATCTGATCTTGCCAAGTCCTGTTGTGTCACCAGTCTTTCGGAAGTAGTGTTAGGTGTGAAGGCAGCTTGGGAACTGGTGATACGTCCATTTTGCATCATGCTTTTATATTGATATTTATCGCATTATGGGCTATTATTACACATTATATCACAATACTTATGCCTTTTCTCTCTTATTTTATAAGGTTTACATGAAGAGGGAGAATGCCGGCAGCTGGAATTCTGGACTCGAAAAGGAGCAAATATTAGAGACCTATTCTGCACAACTCCAAAAGTCCTGAAACTTCACGGAGAATTATTTCGGAATATATAAAAAATATTGGGCGAAGAAAGCACCAGAGGGGGGCCACCAGCCATCCAAAAGGGTGGGGGCGCGCCCTACCCCCATGGGCGCGCCCCCTGCCTTGTGGGCCACCTGGCAGGCCCCCGATGCCCATCTTCTGCTATATGGTGTGTTTTGACCTGGAAAAAATCAGAAGAAAGCTTTCGGGACGAAGCGCCGCCGTCTCGAGGCGGAACTTGGGCAGAACCAATCTAGGGCTCTAGCGGAGCTGTTCTGCCGGGAAAACTTCCCTCCCGGAGGGGGAAATCGAAGCCATCGTCTTCACCAATGATCCTCTCATCGAGAGGGGGTCAATCTCCATCAACATCTTCACCAGCAGCATCTCCTCGCAAACCCTAGTTCATCTCTTGTATCCGATCTCTGTCTCAAAACCTCAGATTGGTACCTGTGGGTTGCTAGTAGTGTTGATTACTCCTTGTAGTTGATGCTAGTTGGTTTATTCGGTGGAAGATCATATGTTCAGATCCTTAATGATAATTAATACTCCTATGATTATGAACATGAATATGCTTTGTGAGTAGTTACGTTTGTTCCTCAGGACATGGGAGAAGTCTTATTATAAGTAATCATGTGAATTTGGTATTCGTTCGATATTTTGATGAGATGTATGTTGTCTTTCCTCTAGTGGTGTTATGTGAATATCGACTACATGACACTTCACCATGATTTGGGCCTAGGAGAAGGCATTGGGAAGTAATAAGTAGATGATGGGTTGCTAGAGTGGCAGAAGCTTAAAACCTAGTTTATGCGTTGCTTCGTAAGGGGCTGATTTGGATCCATATGTTTCATGCTATGGTTAGATTTATCTTAATTCTTCTTTCTTAGTTGTGGATGCTTGCAGGAGGGGTTAATCATAAGTGGGAGGCTTGTCCAAGGAAGGGTAGCACCCAAGCACCGGTCCACCCACATATCAAATCATCAAAGTAACGAACACGAATCATATGGGCATGATGAAAACTGACTTGACAACAATTCCCATGTGTCCTCGGGAGCGCTTTGCTTTATATAAGAGTTCGTCTAGGCTTGTCCTTTGCTACAAAAAGGATTGGGCCACCTTGCTGCACCTTAGTTACTTTTGTTACTTGTTACGAATTATCTTATCACACAACTATCTGTTACCGATAATTTCAATGCTTGCAGAGAATACCTTGCTGAAAACCAATTGTCATTTCCTTCTGCTCCTCGTTGGGTTCGACACTCTTACTTATCGAAAGGACTATGATAGATCCCCTATACTTGTGGGTCATCAAGACTCTTTTCTGGCGCTGTTGCCGGGGAGTGAAGCGCCTTTGGTAAGTGTAATTTGTCAAGAAAACATTTATATAGTGTGCTGAAATTTACTGTCACTTGTCACTATGGAAAATAATCCTTTGAGGGGCCTGTTCGGGGTATCTTCACCTCGACCGGTTGAGCAAAGAGTTGCTCCTCAACCTACTTCACCTACTAAAAATATTTATTATGAAATTCCTTCGGGTATGATAGAGAAACTGCTAGCTAATCCTTATGCAGGAGACAGAACATTACATCCTGATATGCATCTAATCTATGTGGATGAAGTTTGTGGATTATTTAAGCTTGCAGGTTTGCCCGAAGATGATGTCAAGAAGAAGGTCTTCCCTTTACCTTTGAAGGGAAAGACATTGACATGGTATAGGCTATGTGATGATATTGGATCCTGGAACTACAACCGATTGAAATTGGAATTTCATCAGAAGTTTTATCCTATGCATCTGGTTCATCGTGATCGGAATTATATATATAATTTTTGGCCTCGTGAAGGAGAAAGTATCGCTCAAGCTTGGGGGAGGCTTAAGTCAATGTTATATTCATGCCCCAATCATGAGATCTCAAGAGAAATTATTATTCAGAATTTTTATGCTCGGCTTTCTCGTAATGATCAATCCATGCTCGATACTTCTTGTACTGGTTCTTTTATGAAGAAGGATATTGAATTCAAATGGTATTTATTGGAAAGAATTAAATGCAACTCTGAATATTGGGAACTCGACGAAGATAAGGAGTCAGGTATAAACCTTAAGTTTGATTGTGTTAAATCTTTCATGGATACCGATGCTTTTCGTGATTTTAGCACTAAATATGGACATGACTCTGAGATAGTAGCTTCTTTCTGTGAATCTTTTGCTACTCATGTTGATCTCCCTAAGGAGAAGTGGGTTAAATATCATCCTCCCATTGAAGTGAAAGTAGTAGAACCTATTAAAGTTGAAGAAGAAACTATTACTTATAATGCTGATCCTATTGTTCCTAGTGCTTATATTGAGAAACCACCTTTCCCTGTTAGAATAAAGGATCATGCTAAAGCTTCAACTGTGGTTCGTAAGAGTTATACTAGAACACCTACACCCTCTGAGCAAATTAAAGTTGAACCTAGTATTGCTTTGGTTAAAGATCTCTTGGTTGATAATATTGATGGGCATGTTATTTATTTCTGTGATGAAGCTGCTAGGATTGCTAAACTCGATATTAAAGATAAACATAGACCCGTTGTTGGCATGCCTGTTGTTTCTGTTAAAATAGGAGATCACTATTATCATGGCTTATGTGATGTGGGTGCTAGTGTGAGTGCAATTCCTTATACCTTATACCAAGAAATTATGAATGATATTGCACCTGCTAAGATAGAAGATATTGATGTTACTATTAAGCTTGCCAATAGAGATACTATATCACCAATTGGGATTGTTAGAGATGTTGAAGTCTTGTGTGGAAAAATAAAATACCCTACTGATTTTCTAGTTCTTGGTTCCCCACAAGATTATTTTTGTCCCATTATATTTGGTAGATCTTTCTTGAACACTGTTAATGCTAAGATAGATTGCGAAAAGGATATTGTTACTGTCAGTTTTGGGGATGTGTCTCATGATTTTAATTTCTCTAAGTTTCGTAGACAACCCCATGATAAAGAATTGTCTAGTAAGGATGAAATTATTGGTCTTGCTTCTATTGCCATGCCTCCTACTGATCCTTTAGAACAATATTTGCTAGACCATGAAAATGATATGTTTATGAATGAAAGAAGGAAAATAGATGAAATATTCTTTAATCAAGGGCCTATTTTGAAACACAATTTGCCTGTTGAAATCCTTGGGGATCCTCCTCCACCCAAGGGTGATCCCGTGTTTGAGCTTAAACAATTACCTGATACTCTGAAATATGCTTATCTCGATTAAAAGAAGATATATCCTGTTATTATTAGTGCTAACCTTTCAGAGCATGAAGAAAAGAAATTATTGAAAACTCTGAGGAAGCACCATGCAGCTATTGGATATACTCTTGATGATCTTAACGGCATTAGTCCCACTCTATGTCAGCACAAAATTAATATGGAGCCTGATGCTAAACCAGTTGTTTATCACTAATGAAGGTTGAATCCTAAAATGAAGGAAGTGGTAAGAAATGAAATATTAAAGCTTCTGTAGGCAGGTATAATTTATCCTATTGCTAATAGTAGATGGGTAAGTCCTGTTCATTGTGTCCCTAAGAAGGGAGGTATTACTGTTGTTCCTAATGATAAGAATGAATTAATTCCACAAAGAATTTTTACAGGTTATAGAATGGTAATTGATTTTTGCAAATTAAACAAAGCTACTAGAAAAGATCATTACCCTGTACCTTTTATTGATCAAATGCTAGAAAGACTATCCAAACATACACATTTTTGCTTTCTAGATGGTTATTCTGGTTTCTCTCAAATACCTGTGTCAAAAGAGGACCAAGAAAAGACCACTTTTACTTGCCCTTTCGGTACTTTTGCTTATAGACGTATGCCTTTTGGTTTATGCAATGCACCTGCTACCTTTCAAAGATGTATGACTGCTATATTCTCTGACTTTTGTGAAAAGATTGTTGAGGTTTTCATGGATGATTTCTCCGTTTACGGAACTTCTTTTGATGATTGCTTAAGCAACCTTGATCGAGTTTTGCAGAGATGTGAAGAAACTAATCTTGTTTTGAATTGGGAGAAGTGCCACTTTATGGTTAATGAAGGTATTGTGTTGGGGCATAAAATTTCTGAAAGAGGTATTGAAGTTGATAAAGCTAAAGTAGATGTGATTGAAAAGATGCTGTGTCCTAAAGATATCAAAGGTATAAGAAGTTTCCTTGGTCATGCTGGTTTCTATAGGAGGTTTATTAAAGACTTCTCTAAAATTTCTAGGCCTCTCACTAATCTCTTGCAAAAAGACGTCCCTTTTGTTTTTGATGATGATTGTGTAGAAGCATTTGAAATACTTAAGAAAGCCTTGATTTCTGCACCTATTGTTCAACCACCTGATTGGAATTTACCCTTTGAAATTATGTGTGATGCTAGTGATTATGCTATTGGTGTTGTTCTAGGGCAAAGAGTTGATAAGAAATTAAATGTTATCCATTATGCTAGTAAAACTCTAGACAGTGCCCAGAGAAATTATGCTACTACTGAAAAAGAATTTTTAGCAGTTGTATTTGCTTGTGATAAGTTCAGATCTTATATTATTGATTCCAAAGTAACTGTTCACACTGATCATGCTGCTATTAAATATCTTATGAAAAAGAAAGATGCTAAGCCTAGACTTATTAGATGGGTTCTCTTGCTGCAAGAATTTGATTTGCACATTATTGATAGAAAGGGAGCTGAGAACCCTGTTGCAGACAACTTGTCTAGGTTTGAAAATGTTCTTGATGACCCACTGCCTATTGATGAAAGTTTTCCTGATGAGCAATTAGCTATCATAAATGCTTCTCATAATACTCCATGGTATGCTGATTCTGCTAATTACATTGTTGCTAAATTTATACCACCTAGTTTCACATACCAGCAAAAGAAAATGTTTTTCTATGATTTAAGACATTACTTTTGGGATGACCCACACCTTTATAAAGAAGGAGTAGATGGTGTTATTAGATGTTGTGTACCTGAGCATGAACAGGAACAGATCCTACGCAAGTGCCACTCCGAGTCTTACGGAGGACACCATGCTGGAGATAGAACTGCACATAAGGTATTGCAATCTGGTTTTTATTGGCCTACTCTCTTCAAGGACGCTCGTAAGTTTGTCTTGTCTTGTGATGAATGCCAGAGAATAGGCAATATTAGTAGACGTCAGGAAATGCCTATGAATTATTCACTTGTTATTGAACCATTTGATGTTTGGGGCTTTGATTATATGGGACCTTTTCCTTCCTCTAATGGGTATACTCATATTTTAGTTGCTGTTGATTATGTTACTAAGTGGGTAGAAGCTATTCCAACTAGTAGTGCTGATCATAACACTTCTATTAAGATGCTTAAAGAAGTTATTTTTCCGAGGTTTGGAGTCCCTAGATATTTAATGACTGATGGTGGTTCACATTTTATTCATGGTGCTTTCCGTAAAATGCTTGCTAAATATGATGTTAACCATAGAATTGCTTCTCCATATCATCCTCAGTCTAGTGGTAAAGTAGAATTGAGCAATAGAGAGATTAAATATATTTTGCAAAAGACTGTTAATAGATCTAGAAAGAATTGGTCTAAGAAACTTGATGATGCATTATGGGCTTATAGAACTGCTTATAAAAACCCTATGGGTATGTCTCCGTATAAAATGGTTTATGGAAAATCATATCACTTACCTCTTGAACTAGAACATAAAACTTATTGGGCTATTAAAGAGATCAACTATGATTTCAAACTTGCCGGCGAGAAGAGGTTATTTGAAATTAGCTCGCTTGATGAATGGAGAACCCAAGCCTATGAGAATGCCAAGTTGTTTAAAGAAAAAGTTAAAAGATTGCATGACAAGAGGATACAAAAGCGTGAGTTTAATGTAGGTGATCATGTTTTGCTATACAACTCTCGTTTAAGATTTTTTGCAGGAAAACTTCTCTCTAAATGGGAAGGTCCTTACATTATCGAGGAGGTCTATCGTTCCGGTGCCATCAAGTCAACAACGCTGAAGGCACAAATCCGAAGGTGGTAAACGGTCAAAGAATCAAACATTATATCTCAGGTATTCCCATAAATATTGAGACCAATATTATTAATACCATAACACCGGAAGAGTACATAAGGGATACTTTCCAGAACGTTTCAGACTCCGAAAAGGAATAGGTATGTGGTACGGTAAGTAAACCGACTCCAAAATGTTTCCAATGATAATTTTTCTCCGTTTTGGAATATTTAAAAAATTAGGAAAATTAAAAGTAGTCCGAAAGATGCACGAGGAGACCACAAGGGTGGAGGGCGCTCCCTACCCCCTGCCTTGTGGCCACCTCATGTGCCCTCCGGACTCCGTTTTCTTGCACAATACTTCTTTTGGTCGGTAAAAATTCATTATATAATCTCCCGAAGGTTTTGACCACTGTACCACGACAAAATCCTCTGTTTTCGTTTTGAGCTGTTTTCTGCCAGAGTTTTCAAGGCCAGGCATCATGTCGTCCTCCTCCTCCAACAACGCGGATGGCGATGCTTGGTTGATGCAGATGGAACTTAGAAGGGAGGATACCGAGGGAGCCACAATGGAGGGGGATGAAGGAGATTCGCTTAAGGAACAACCTCCGGCTTCGGAGAGAGGTACTCTGGCGGGCATCTCCACTATTCCAAATCCCCATCAAGCAATAGGGACTACAAACAACCATGAAGACCAAGAGGTTCGAGAAGGGCTTCCCCCTAGGAGGCCCTTACATAGGTTACATCAGAATAACTTCCATAATTTGGTTCATAATTATGGAGTGGAGAACACCCCTCATACACATATACCCTCCAATTGGGACATATCCCGTCCAAGTGAAAGTAATGCAGGAAAAGGTTCTTGGTGGCCTGAAAATAAGCATCTTTTGGAGGAAATCCAGAAGAATACAAATATGCTCCAACGTGTGCTCCAGGAACTGCAAGTCCTGAAAGGTGCCTTGATGAAGCTAACGGATCCATCAACAACTCCATCATCATCACCTCCGAAGAAAGAGACATAAATACATGGGTATGGGCACTCCCCTTGGCAACTGCCAAGCTTGGGAGAGGTGCCCCGGTATCGTATCACCATCACATCTTTACCTTTATCGTTTTTCTTAGTTCGATCCTTTTGGTTATATCTTGCTCTAGTAGAATAAAGTTTTTTTTAGTATGATCTAGCTTTGAGTTTTGTTTCGAGATCAATCTATGTAATCGAGTCCGTGAGTTATATATAATAAAGAGTAGTTTTGAGTTGAGGGCTTTGCTTCCTTGCTATGATCTTGAGGGAATTAAATAAAAGAAAGGAATAAAAAGAAATAAAAAGATCATATATTGATCTTATGGAGAGTAATGACTTCACATACAAAGAGTATGATGAATAAAAGTTGTTGAGAGTTGACAAACATAGTTTTGGTCATTGTTGCAATTAATAGAAAGTAATAAAGAAAGAGAGGCTTCACATATAAATATACTATCTTGGACATCCTTTGTAATTGTGAGCACTCATTAAAATATGACATGCTAAAAAGTTGATGTTGGACAAGGAAGAAAACATAATGAGTTATGTTTGCTTATATCTGACTAGAAGTTATATTGTCATGGACCCTCCAACATGCTGAGCTTGCCTTTCCCTCTCATGCTAGCCAAATTCTTTGCACCAAGTAGAGATACTACTTGTGCTTCCAAACATCCCTTAAACCAGTTTTGCCATCAGAGTCCACTATACCTACCTATGGATTGAGTAAGATCCTTCAAGTAAGTTGTCATCGGTGCAAGCAATAAAAATTGCTCTCTAAATATGTATGATCTATTAGTGTGAAGAAAATAAGCTTTATACGAACTTGTGATATGGAAGAAATAAAAGCGATAGACTGCATAATAAAGTTCTTTATCACAAGCGGCAATATAAAGTGACGTTCTTTTGCACTAAGATTTTGTGCATTCAACCATAAAAGCGCATGACAACCTCTGCTTCCCTCTGCGAAGGGCCTATCTTCTACTTTTATCTTCTACCCTTATACAAGAGTCGTGGTGATCTTCACCTTTCCTTTTTATACTTTTTCGTTTGGCAAGCACTATGTGTTGGAGAGATCCAGATATATATATCCACCCGGATGTAGGTTATCATAAAGTATTATTGTTGACATTACCCTTGAGGTAAAAGGTTGGGAGGCGAAACTACAAGCCCCTATCTTTCTCTGTGTCCGGTTGAAGATTTGAACTCATAAGTATCGCGTGAGTCACTACTGGAATCAGGGTCTTTGCCATCTGCCAGCTCTTTGCCGTTTTCCAGCTGATGGCAAAGAGGCTGCAAAGAACCAGCTGATGGCAAAGAGGGTCTTTGCCATCTGCCACTTCTTTGCAGTCTGCTGGCGGACGGCAAACAGTTCTTTGTCGTCTGCTAGCAGACGGCAAAGACCAAAGTGGGCCCCACGGGGGTACTGCACTGCCTAGGTCACACGGGCCACTTCTTTGCCGTCTGCTGGCAGACGGCAAAGATTTCTTTGCCATCTGCCAGCAGACGGCAAAGAGGTAAGGGGGGGGGGGCCCACAGTGTCACGGCGTGGGCGTGCTAACGGTCACCCTCTTTGCCGTCTGCTGGCGGACGGCAAAGAATTATTTGCCGTCTGCTAGCAGACGGCAAAGAGGGTGTCTTAATTTTTGCCCCCTCTTTGCCATCTGCCAGCGGACGGCAAAGAGGTGGGTTCTTTGCCATCCGCTGGCTGATGGCAAAGCCCAGCCTGGCCCCACCCCCCTCTCTCTCCCTATCTCTCCCTGCAGCCCGGCCCCACCCCTCTCTTTCTCCCCTATCTCTCCCTGTAGCCCGGCCCTACCCCTCTTTCTCTCCCCCCACCTCCCCACCCACCCAACGACCCCATCCTCCACCGCTCCCCAGTGTTCCCCGACGCCGCCCAGCCCCGCGCCCGCCCCTCCACCGCGCCCCGCCACCCCAGCCCCGGTGCCCGTCCCCCACCACCGCAGCCCGGCCCCGCCCCTCCACCCCAGCACCGCCGCCCGGCCCTGCCGTCACCCAGCACCGCCGCCACGCCCCGCCACCGCAGCACCGCCGCCTGCCCCGCCACCGCAGCACCGCCACCCGCCCCACTACCACAGCACCGCCGCCCGCCCCGCCACCACGCCGCCGCCGTTGCTGGGCGAGGTTCGTTCCTTCCTCCTTGTTTTTCTAGGATCCGAGCAGAAATAGAGAGGGGAGAGAGATAGGGCGCCGCTGGGTGACATGGCTGTCGTGGGTGGGGGAGGGGCGCGGCCACCGTGGCTAGGGAGGGGCACGGCAGCCATGGGCCGCCGTGGCTAGGGGAGAGGGGGTGCACCCGCCATGGCTCGGCTGCGCGAGGGACGCGGCCGCCGTCGCTGGGGGAGGGGCGCTGCCGCTGTACTTCTCATGGCAGGCATGAGCGGCACGAGCTCTATGTATCGTAGTATCAATCAGTATATAGTACATGTATGTATATGTAATCGCCCTCTGATGTTGCAACTGGTATATCATTATGTATTTGATGTTACCTTAAGTATCTTGTTTCAACTTGCATGCACTGAGTCAGATCTTGGCCAAGCACTGATAACTACTCCTCCCTCCATAAATAGATGTGCGTTTTGGTTTGCCCGCGGTTACCGCAGCAAGCCAGCATGTAAGATGTGTGTCTCCTGTGTCACCTTCCATTCACCTCACCTCACCTCACCTCATCTCACCTAGCTAGCTAGCAACGAAGAGAAAATAAGAGAATCCTCCAGACAGCAACAGAATATTCCTTCATTCGCACTCCCCACTATAATGACAATCTAGCACTAACACTAATCCCGAAGAAGACAATAAGAAGAAGCAGAGAATACGACATAATAAGGCAGAAGCCAATCCTACTACGTCAATAAGAACTATTCCTCACTCCTCCATACTAGAAGAATAAGCCATCACTCCGCCTCCCTCCGCCTCCTCATCCGCCGCTTCCTCCTACCTACTCCTCCTCATCTCCTCTCTTCCTCCTCTCTCATCCTCGCTCCCCTCCTCTTCCTCCCCTCCTCCCCCCTCACTCCTCCCTCCCTCCGCCCCTCTGTCACTCCTCCTCTCCTCCTCCTCCTTTCCTCCTCCTCCTCATCTCCTCCTCTCTTCTCCTCCTCCTCCTCCTCCTCCTCCTCCTCGTCCTCCCCTCCCCTCCTCCTCCCTCCTCCTCCTCCTCTTCTCCACTCCTACCGCCCTCCTCCTCCTCCTCCCTCCTCCTCCCTCCTCCTCTCCTCCTCACTCCTCCTTGCCTCCTCCTCTCGACTCCTCCTCCTCCCCTCCTCCTCCTCCATCCTCCTCCTCCTCCTCCCCTGCCTCCCTCCTCCTCCTCCCTACCTCCCTCCTCCTCCTCCTGCCTCCTCCCTCACCCTCCGTCCTGCCTCCTCCTCAACCTCCTCTCCTCCTCCTCCTCCTCCTCCCTCCTGCCTCCTCCATCCTCCTCCTCCTCCTCCGCCTCTCCTCCTCCGCCTCCTCCCCTCCTCCTCCTCCTCGCTCCTCCTCCCTCCTCCTCCTCCTCCTCCTCCGCAATCCTACGCCTCTACTATCCTCCTCCTCCTCCACTCCTTCATCACCTCCTACTCCGCCGCCTCCGCTCCGCCTAATGAAGAACGATCCCCTCCTAAACTCATCCTACATCAGCCTCCTCCTCCTCCTCCTCCTCTCCTCCTCCTCCTCCTCTTCCTCCTCCGCCTCATCCTCCTCCTCCTCCTCCCCTCCTCCTACTCCCCGGCCTCTCCTACCTGCCTCTCTCCTCCTCCTCTCCTCCTCCTCCTCCCTCGCTCCTCTCCTCCCCTCCTCCCTCCTCCTCCTCCCCTCCCTCCCGCCTCCTCCTCTCCTCCTCGCTCCTCATCCTCCTCCTCCTCCTCCTCCTCCTCCTCCCTCCTCCTCCTCCTCCTCCTCCTACTCCTCCTCTCCTCTCTCCCTCCTCCTCCTCCCCTCTACCTCCTCCTCCTCCTCTCCTCCTCCTCCCCTCCTCCTCCTCCTCCCCCTCGCTCCTCTCTCTCCTCCTCCCGCCTCCTCTCCTCTTCCTCTCCTCCTCCTCCTCGGCTCCTATCCTCCATCTCCTCCCTCCTCCTCCCACCTCCCTCATCCTCCTCCTCCTCCTCCTGCCTCCATCCTCCTTCCTCCTCCTCCCTCCTCCGCTCCTCCTCCTCCTCCGCCTCTCCTCCTCCTCCTCTCTCCTCCTCCTCCTCCTCCTCCTCCTCTCCTCCTCCTCCTCCTCGTGCCTCACTCCTCCTCTCACCCATCCTCCTTCCGCCTCCTCTCCTCCCTCCTCCCTCCTCCTCCCCTCCTCCTCCTCCGTCCATCCTCCTCCTCCTCCTCATCCTCTCCTCCTCCTCCTCCTCCCATCCTCCTCCTACCCTCCTCCTCCTCCTCTCCCTCCGCCTCCTCCGCCTCCATTCCCTCCTTCTCCTCCTACCTCACTCCTCCTCCTCCTCCATCCTCCCCATCCTCCTCCTCCTCTTCTCCCCCTCCTTCCCTCCTCTCCTCTTCCTCCTCCTCCTCGCCTCCCCTCCTCCTTCCTCCTCCATCCCTCCCCCTCCCCTCACTCCGTCCTCCTCCTCCTACCTCCCCTCCTCTCCTCCTCCTCTCTTCCTCCTCCTCCTCCCTCCTCCCCTCCTCCTCCTCCTCCTCCCATCCTCCTCACCCTCCTCTTCCCCTCATCCCTCCCTCTCTCCTCCCCTCCTCCTCCTCCTCCTCCCTCACTCCTCCCTGCCTCTCCTCCTTCCCTGCCTCTCCCCTCCTCCTCCTCCTCCTCTCCTCTCCCTCCTCCTCCATCCCTCCTCCTGCCTCCTACCTCCACCTCCTCCTCCTCCTCCTCCTCCTCCTCCTCGCTGACCTCCTCCTCCTCCTCCTACCTCCTCCTCCTCGCTCCTCCTCCTCCCCGCCTCCCCTCCTCCTCCTACCTCCCTCCTCACTCCTCCTCCTCCTCTCCTCCTCATTCTCGCTTTCTCCTCCTGCTCCTCCCCCTTCCCTTCCCTCCCTTCTTCTTCTTCTCCGCCTCCTCCTCCTCCTCCTCATCCTCCTCCTCCTCAGAAGAAAGCATGAAGAAGAAGAAGAAGAAGAAAAAGGAGAAAAGAGAAGAAAAGAAGAATATCTCCGAGGGTCGCGGTCGTCGAGGGGTCGAGGGGTCAAGTGGTCGAGGGATGACACCCCGACCCACACACCCCGACACCCAGACACGCACCCCTGACACCCCAACACCCCGACACCCGACACGACACCCCCTGCCTCCCCTGACCCCTACAACGACACCATAACCCCCAACCCCTACACCTCACCCCAATCTACACGACACCCCTACCCCCAGCACTCATTACAACCCCAGACCTACACCATGACCTACACCCGACACCCCCACAACCCTACACCCAACACTACACCCTACACTAAACACACCCCTCCCCACTACACCTCTTCGGCCTCCTGTTACCCGAAAAGGTGCTCTTCGGCCTTCCAGAGGCCGACGGGGTCATATATTTGTGAAATATGAGTTAGGAAGTATATTTCCTGATTTTGTTAAGAAAAACATCATATATATTTGTGTTGATCGGGTGGATTTAAATGTGCAGTTCTTTCGTTACTGCGAGGGTCTGGTGTTCGACGACCTCCCCGTGCGTTCGACGAGCTCCGCCCCTGCGTTCGTGGGTGAGCACAAATGACATCTCCTCCTCCCCCCTTCATTTGCTCTGTTCTGGTCTTCGTGCTGATGAAACTTGCTAGCTATAGGTGTCAATCATCAGTATGCGTGACCACTATGCATCTCCCGTTCGAAAGGGTTACATCTATAAATATGCATTCATTTGAATATTTATAACCGTGATTCTTTCTAATTGTCCAACATTATCCATGGACAACCCGAGTATGTGTAGATTGGGTTCGTTTTCCCATATGCTCTGCTTCGGATCTGATGCAGAATTTTGTCAGTGCCTCCCTGTTGTTCTCCGGGTACACATCCTCTCTGCTTATTGCCGAGACGTGTATCAGGAGAACAGCGGGGAGGTGCTGCCGAAATTTTGTGTCGGATCCGGAGCAGAGCATGGGAAAACGAACCCAATCTACACATACTCGGGTGGGATTAGGACCTATCTTAACCTACTAGCGTCTAGGTTGCATGGACGTAATAAAACTGACAAACTCAATTAACTGATGAATATGGTTTGCTGAATTATGTATGTATTTCTTGTGTGTCCAGTAGCTAGGCAAGATGAGTGATCGTGCGTGGATGTACACCGGTCACACTAGTCAGAAAGACATGACCCATGAATGGATGAGAAAAACCAAGGGGTTTGTGAGAGCCACATTTGCAAATGGACAGGAAACAACCTGGTGCCCCTGTGTCGACTGCGACAACTTTAATAAGAAGTCAGAGTTTGAAATGATCAAACACCTGCAGAAGTTGGGTTTTAGACCTAATTATACGGTCTGGACATTTCATGGTGAGTCTACCCAACATGCCAGAGCTGAGGAGGGCCGTCGTCGCGCCGACAAGCATGGTACCGGGATGGAAGACATGGTGGAAGACTTTGATGATGCTCGGGATTCAGACGATGAGATGGAGGAATCTGCAAAGGCCTTCAATGATATGTTGGAGTCTTCGAAGCGTCCTCTCCACGAGCACACCGAGCTTTGTCAGCTGGATGCCATCACACAAGTAATGGCTCTGAAGGCTCAATTCAACTTGGGCAGAGAATGCTACGACGCGATGATGACACTATTTGGATGCTTTCTACCCAAAGGCCATGTAATGCCTGCAAACCTGTACCAGTCGGACAAAATCCTCCGTGTACTTAAGATGCCCTATGAGAAGATAGATGCCTGTGAGAAAGGATGTGCCTTATTTAGGCTTGAGTATGCGGACTTGAAGTATTGTCCCGTTTGCCAGTCTTCCAGGTATGTTGAGGTAGACAACGGTATGGGTGAGAAGAGTCAGACAAAAATCCCAGTTAATGTTCTTCATTATATGCCAATCATACCAAGACTTCAACGTCTTTTCATGGTCGAAGAGACGGCCAGACAGATGACATGGCTCAAATTGGGCAAAAGAACCGAACTAGATGCAGATGGGGAGCCGATGTTGGTACACACATCGGACGCTTTTGCGTGGAAGCGCTTCGATGCAATACATCATGCTAAAGCGGCAGATCCAAGGCATCCTTGAATCGCCATAAGCACGGATGGGTTCAATGTGTTTGGTATGATGGCAGCCCAATACAGTTGTTGGCCTGTATTTGTCATTCCACTCAATCTCCCCCCGGACAGATTATGCAAAGAAAGAACATTTTCCTGACGTTGATAATTCCGGGGCCCAACTATCCGGGGAAGAATATGAATGTGTACATGCAGCTGCTTAAGGATGAACTGCAAGAAGCTTGGGATAATGGGATCAAGACATACGATGCCGCTACAAAAAAACTTCCTAATGCGTGCGTGGTACATGTACTCGATGCATGACTTTCCGGCGTATGCGCTATTCGTTGGCTGGTGTGTGCATGGAAGGTTCCCGTGCCCCACATGCAAGGCAGCTCTTGAGTGTCGTCGGCTGCAGGCGGGTGGCAAGTTTTCTTGCTTCGACATGCATAGACAATTCCTGGATCCTCGCCATAAGTTCAGAAAAGACAAGAAGAACTTCATCAAAGGTAGAGTTGTCGAAAACTCTGCACCACCTGCGTTGACAGGCCAACAGACCCTGGATCAGTTAAACTCTCTCGAGCCGGATCCGGAGCGTCGAGGGTATTTCAAGGGGTATAATTCGGAACACGCCTGGACTCACAAGACATGCTTGTGGGATCTGCCTTACTTCAAAGACCTCCTTTGCCCACACAACATCGATGTGATGCACACTGAAAAGAATGTCGGCGAGGCCCTCTTTGGTACATTGTTCGGCATAGAGGGGAAAACAAAGGATAATCCTAAGGCTAGAGTCGATCAGCAGGCTCTATGTGATAGACCGCTACAAAACATGCGACAACCGAAACGAAAGAAGAAATGGACGAAGCCAAAGGCATGGTTCAATCTTGGAAGGCCAGTTATGAGGGAAATACTCCTGTGGGTGAAAAAGGAGTTGATGTTCCCCGATGGGTATGCAGCGAATCTAAAGAGGGGAGCGAGCCTTGAAAAATTGAAAATATTTGGTCTCAAGAGTCATGATTGGCACATATGGCTTGAGCGGGTATTGCCGGTGATGTTGCGTGGCTTTATCCCTGAGGATGAATGGCTCGTACTGGCAGAGCTGAGCTATTTACTCTTTTTTAACCTTTTGTCTTCACGTTTCTTCGAATATCTAATGCGTTGGCCTTGTCACATACTGCAGGTCTTGGACACACGAGCCGAATGTCCGCAAGTCCAATAGTGTCCTTGGTGTGATTTGTCGCCAGAGCTTCCCGGGGTGGGTCACGTTGCCCGGTGAGGGCCGGGTTCGAGAGCTAGGAATGACCTGGGAGCACTACTTGGCTGCCCCGGCCCCGCCGGGGCATAGGATCGGCGATGTCGAGTGCCACACGATCGCCGACATTGTGATCCAGACGTTTTGGGTAATTTCTCCTTTGTGTTTTCTTATTTGATTGGCAACCCTAGTGTATGTACTAATCCGTGTTTTCTTGTTTGATTGCAGACCTTCTACAGGTGTGCTGAGGGACAGGAGGAGGCCGCGGCTTGGGTTATCGACACCGAGTGCAGGTGCCTACTTCAAAACTTTCGGCACAAGGCTCGGACGCAGGCTGTTCGAGACTACTTCGCCTCGGCTGGTATTAGGAGGAAAAAAGAGAAGTGCCGCATCAAGTATCTGAGTAAGGAGAAGTACATGAAGGTAATTACCTATTCTTAAGGCCTTGTACTTAGTTTCCTTGATTTGATTCGTAGGCGTAGCGCTCAAATTTCTCTTGCTTAACTTAGGTGCCCCCGAGATGGTGTGCGGATAGGATGGACTGTTGGGAGGTGTTGGTGGAAGAGTGGTACACTCCCGAATGGCGCTCCGTCCACGACACTGCAAAGAACAAGCGTGCCCAAATGAAAGGTGTCCCACACCATCTAGGCAGCGTCAACCTACGTCAGTTCGGGGAAAACTGGGTATGTGGTTTGCTTCATGATTCATGCAAATTCATTCTTCATGCTAGCTTGAGCCCTTAACTAATACTCTGTTCCTCTCTTTTAGGCGCGACACAACAAGGCTCCAGTGCCAGAGCTGTTCGACCTCTATGCCATGTCCAATACTGCCTCGTACAAGAAGGGCAAGGCATTCTCTGAGTCTGACCTCGATGATCCAGAGAAATTCACCAACCCCACCTCCCACCACAAGCTTGTGATGTACAGAGACCAGGGGAAGGCGAGGAAAGGGCCGGACTTTAACCCGAGCCAACCTGTTAATCCAGAGCTGGTGATGATATCTGGTGGCGGGAGGTCCCATGGCTTGTTAGCCATTGGGAATGGACTGATACGTTGTAGTAGCACTCTCCCGCAGATCAAGAAGCGCCAGACCAGCTCCGATCCTGAGATATTGCCTCGTGCACGGCCAGTGGAGCTCCAATTCAAGGTTAGTTATACGGAATCAGATACCTTTCCTCCATTACATTGTGTGTGTGGCCGTCGATTATTAAAATGCTAACGAGTGGTGTTGCAGGCTGCTATTGAGGCAGAGAGAGCGAAGACCCAGGCTGCTATTGAGGAAGAGAGAGCGAACACGCAGGCGCTTCTAGCGGAGAGGGACCGACAGACGGCCAAGCTGTTGGAGGAGGAGAGGAACCGGAACATGATGGCTACCCGGGCCCTATATGAGATGTTCGTGGTAATTTTCTTTTGCATGTTAGCCAAATCATGCACGTAATGTTCCTTACATTAGTATCTAATATGACTGACTCATCAAAACCAAATGTGCAGACCATGTGCGAGAAGACCGGCACGACTCCTCCGGCGATGCCAGACATTGTTCCGGCGGGCACGGTGAGTTTCATTTGAATGGTCATTAGTTACTAGTCTTCACATTTGAGTTGCATCATGCTAACGATACATTGGAAATGATCTTTGGTGCAGCATAACTCCCGACAAGCATCGACCGATGCTTCTCCATCTGCCACCGGCGCGATCGGTCCTACAGCTACACCTCCTTGATGATGGTAAGTTTTCCCAAGTGTTTAGCTTAACAAATGCATACTTAGCTTAAGAAATGACCTAGTCGTGTGCCTTTGGTAGCCTTCCATACAGGGAAATGCCTCCTAGTGCTTCCACTGAGCCATGGTAGTTCACTACTGCTCCGGAACACATGGATTGACCGGCATGTGTCCTTCTTTGCTCCTGTGTCTGTCCCTACGGGGAAATGTCATGCGGTGTATCACCGAAGTCCTTGTAGCTTGCTACGACTTGGTTGCACTCGCTGATGACCGACACGTGCATTGCTGGGTCATGTATGCCTGTCCCTGTACGTTTGTGCCCCCTTGGTTCTATGACTAGTCATGTCGGCCCGGGTTCTCTGCCATATGGATACTAGCGACATAATCATATACTTAGCATTTTTTCCTCCAAAATGACTCAATATGCTTAGCTAGCTCAAAAATGACATAATAAGCTTAATTAGCTCAAAAATGACCTATTTAACCTAGGATAGCTCTAAAATGACCTATACTTAGCATTTATTCCTCCAAAATGACTTAATATGCTCCAAAATGACTTAATATGCTCCAAAATGACCTATGTAGCTCCAAAATGACTTAATATGCTCCAAAATGACCTATTTAGCTCCAAAATGACTTAATATGCTCCAAAATGACTTATTTAGCTCCAAAATGACCTATTTAGCTCGAAAATGACTTAATATGCTCCTAAATGACCTATTTAGCTCCAAAATGACTTAATATGCTCCCAAAAGACATTTTAGCTATTAAGTCATTTAGGAGCTATTAAGTCATTTTGGAGCATATTTAGCTCCAAAATGACCTATTTAGCTCAAAAATGACTTAATATGCTACTACTAAATGACCTATTAGCTCCAAAATGACTATTTAGCTCCAAAATGACTTAATATGCTCCAAAATGACCTATTTAGCTCCAAAATGACCTATTTAGCTCGAAAATGGACTTAATAGCTTAAATGACCTATTTAGCTCCAAAATGACCTATTTAGCTCCAAAATGACTTAATATGCTCCAAAATGACCTATTTAGCTCCAAAATGACCTATTTAGCTCGAAAATGACTTAATATGCTCCTAAATGACCTATTTAGCTCCAAAATGACCTATTTAGCTCCAAAATGACTTAATATGCTCCAAAATGACCTATTTAACTAGGTTAGCTCTAAAATGACCTATTTAGTTCATTTATGACATACTTAGCCTATTTAGGTAAAAAATGGCCTATTTAACTATGTTAGCTCTAAAATGAGACAAGCAATAAGAAGAAGAAAAAGAAAGAGAAGAAAAAATCTGCTTCTTTTTCTTCTTCTTCTTCTTCTAGTCTTCTAGTCTTCTTCTTCTTCTAACTTTCTTCTTTCCCATTTTGCAGATTTGCTTCAGATCACGGAAGCTTGCGTTGGAGTCTACTCTTCTCCTTGTCCTTCCTTTTTGTTTTGATTTTGTAGGATGAATAATTTGAAACTTGCTACGTATATATGTATGGATGGATGGTGGCTATATTGTATATGGACCTTTTGCTTAATTGTTGGATATGTTGGACTTTTCATTTGGTGTATATATGTGTTGGATGATGATATATGTGTTGGATATGTTGGATGATCCATATGGCAGGGATATGTTGGCTATATGTACTTGTTGAAATATTTTGAAATGAATATATATATATATATATCTGTGAAATTGATTGAATTTAAGAAAAAACAGGGGCTATATAGCCAATTTGCCGTCTGCTAACAGACGGCAAAGGGGTTTGCCGTCTGCTAGCAGACGGCAAATAGGCCACGTGGCAGCAGCCTGTTCAACCTGGGCTGGCCTATTTGGCCTCTTTGCCATCTGCTAGCAGACGGCAAAGAAAGCAAAGGTCTTTGCCATCTGCTGGCAGACGGCAAAGAAGAAATGTCTTTGCCATCTGCCAGCAGATGGCAAAGAAGCAAGGTCTTTGCCGTCTGCTGGCAGACGGCAAAGAGCGCCGTTAGCCCCCTAATGGGGCTGTCGCCTTTTTTGTGCCGTCCACAAGCTTTGCCGTCTGCTAGCAGACGGCAAAGAACTTTCCTTCTTTGCCATCCGCCAGCAGACGGCAAAGCGGCCTTTACCGGCAGCAGTTCAGCCAGAGTGTTTGCCGTCTGCTGGCAGATGGCAAAGGCTTTGCCGTCCGCCAAACATGCCTTTGCCGTCTGCTATGGCAGACGGCAAAGCAGCTGATTCCAGTAGTGAGTGTTAGCAATTGTGAAAGATTAAATGATAGTTGAGTATGTGGACTTGCTAAAAAGCTCTTGAATTGACTCTTTCCGATGTTATGATAAATTGCAATTGCTTCAATGACTGAGATCATAGTTTGTTAGTTTTTAATGAAGTTTCTGATTTATACTCTCCCTTGTGAATGAATTGTTACTCTAGCATAAGAAATTATATGACAATATATGTTGCTGTCCTAAAGATGATCATGATGCCCTCATGTCCGTATTTTATTTTACCGACACCTCTATCTCTAAACATGTGGACGTATTTTTCGATTTCGGCTTTCGCTTGAGGACAAGCGAGGTCTAAGCTTGGGGGAGTTGATACGTCAATTTTGCATCATGCTTTTATATTGATATTTATCGCATTATGGGCTGTTATTACACATTATATCACAATACTTATGCCTTTTCTCTCTTATTTTATAAGGTTTACATGAAGAGGGAGAATGCCGGCAGCTGGAATTCTGGACTCGAAAAGGAGCAAATATTAGAGACCTATTCTGCACAACTCCAAAAGCCCCGAAACTTCATGGAGAATTATTTCGGAATATATAAAAAATATTGGGCAAAGAAAGCACCAGAAAGGGGCCACCAGCCATCCACAAGGGTGGGGGGCGCACCCCCTGCCTTGTGGGCCACCTGGCAGGCCCCCGATGCCCATCTTCTGCTATATGGTGTGTTTTGACTTGGAAAAAATCAGAAGAAAGCTTTCGGGACGAAGCGCCGCCGTCTCGAGGCGGAACTTGGGCAGAACCAATCTAGGGCTCCGGCGGAGCTGTTCTGCCGGTGAAACTTTCCTCCCGGAGGGGTAATCGAAGCCATCGTCATCACCAACGATCCTTTCATCGAGAGGGGGTCAATCTCCATCAACATCTTCACCAGCACCATCTCCTCTCAAACCCTAGTTCGTCTCTTGTATCCGATATCTGTCTCAAAACCTCAGATTGGTACCTGTGAGTTGCTAGTAGTGTTGATTACTCCTTGTAGTTGATGCTAGTTGGTTTATTCGATGGAAGATCATATGTTCAGATCCTTAATGATAATTAATACTCCTCTAATTATGAACATGAATATGCTTTGTGAGTAGTTACGTTTGTTCCGGAGGACATGGGAGAAGTCTTGTTATAAGTAATCATGTGAATTTAGTGTTCGTTCGATATTTTGATGAGATGTATGTTGTCTTTCCTCTAGTGGTGTTATGTGAACGTCAACTACATGACACTTCACCATGATTTGGGCCTAGGGGAAGGCATTGGGAAGTAATAAGTAGATGATGGGTTGCTAGAGTGACAGAAGCTTAAACCCTAGTTTATGCGTTGCTTCGTAAGGGGCTGATTTGGATCCATATGTTTCATGCTATGGTTAGATTTATTTTAATTCTTCTTTCGTAGTTGCGGATGCTTGCGAGAGGGGTTAATCATAAGTGGGAGGCTTGTCCAAGGAAGGGCAGCACCCAAGCACCGGTCCACCCACATATCAAATCATCAAAGTAACGAACGCGAATCATATTAGCATGATGAAAACTGACTTGACAACAATTCCCATGTGTCCTCAGGAGCGCTTTGCTTTATATAAGAGTTCGTCCAGGCTTGTCCTTTGCTACAAAAAGGATTGGGCCACCTTGCTGCACCTCAGTTACTTTTGTTACTTGTTACTCGTTACGAATTATCTTATCACACAACTATCTGTTACCGATAATTTCAGTGCTTGCAGAGAATACCTTGTTGAAAACTGCTTATCATTTCCTTCTGCTCCTCATTGGGTTCGACACTCTTACTTATTGAAAGGACTACGATAGATCCCCTATAGTTGTGGGTCATCAACTGGCCAGTTGCGGAGCAAACGAACAAGTAACTCGTTGAGATACCGGTACAGTTGAAGCGGATGCTGCAGCTGGTGGAGCAGGTGATACTGTGTTTGTAGATTTAGCCGGTGGACTTGGACCTCCTACTGCACTATAAGTACCAGCAGAATCTCGAGGGCAGATCCTTTTCCGTTGCACCCGACGAGTAACACCACTCCCTACTATATTCTTTTCCTTGCTCTTTTTTGACTTTGCCATGTCAAGCTGTACCCACAACACAAAAGAATAAAATCGCTCTTCAGAACTCATTGATGCATGATACAGACAAGCAATACTTTGATGTAAGACAACCGTATAAGGATGGAATATGTAAGAAAAACAGGGCGGCGTGACATATTCACAGCTACGATGTGTAAACTAAGCAGATGGATTTTCAAGGAAATAGAAGTAATGCAAGCTAGCCACCATATGAAAGATGCAACCAATATCACTCTGCCAAGTTAAAAGTGTCTTGTCATAAGTGGCATTTCGAAAAATTAGAAGCAGTACAACCTAGAAATCAATGCAAGATGCAACCACTATCAAACTGCCATGTTAAAAGCGTCCAATCATGAGTGACTGATGCGGGATACACAACAGCAGTACTTTGATGTAAGAACATGGTATGATAGATAGATGCAGTGTATTCTAGACACAGAAAGGCATGTCATATGCACATTTATAACGTATATACTCAGCAGGTGCAATTTAATCAAAATAGAAGAAATACAGGCTAGACAACATATGCAACATGAAACCAATTATCACACTGTCATCTTAGAGCAAGCACCTGCGATGGTGGAGCACGGGAGATGAACTCATCATGTAGACTTGGGACTTCAACTGCATTAGCAGTAGCAGTGGCAAATCTAGAGAGTCTCCGTTTGCGTTGGTTCGGAGGGCCACCAACATCCCCTAACTTACTCTTCTCCTTCCTCTTTTCTGATATTGCCTTATGAAGTCAAAACCACAAGAAGATGAATAAAATTAGCTCTGCATAACTGGTTGATGCATGATACAGACGAACACTACTTTGATGTAAGGCAAGCGCAGGATAGGAGGATGGAATATATACACAAAAAAGACAGTGTTGCATATTCACACGTACGATAGGAGGATGGAATATGTATGAAAAACAGTAAGTAGAAGGAATTTCAACAAAATTAGAAGAAATGAAAGCTAGGCACCATATGAACATGCAACCAATATCACTCTATCAGGTAAAAAGTGTCTCGTCGTAAGTGCCATTTCAAGAAATTAGAAGCAGTACAAGCTAGAAGACAATGCAAGATGCAACCTACATCACACTCCCAAGTTAAATGTGTCTTATGGGTAAGTGATTGTTACAGGTATAAGTTGTAAGCTACGCATATGCAATTCAACAAAATTAGAAGCAATACAAACTAGACATCATACAGCACACACAACCACATATAATAGTTCCAAGTTAGAGCAAGCACCTGTGATGGTGGAGTAGGGGAGATGTGCTCATCATCTACACAGCTATGTTGACTGTCCAGCCTTGTGTTGTCTTGCGAATCTTGTTGGGAGGATGGCGGAGTAGAATCTGTAGAGACTCTCTGTTTGAGTTGCTCTGAAGGACCACCATGATCCACTGTCATACTAATTTCCTTCAGCTGTATTGATTTTGCATTGTGAAGTCAAACCGATAAGAAAAAGGAATAAAATGTGCTCTTCAGAACTCATTCATGCATGATACTGACAAACACTACTCAGATGAAAGGCAAACACATGATAGAGGATGGAATATGTACGAAAAATAGGACGGCGTGACATATTCACACCTATGATGTCGTAACTAAGCAGAAGGCATTTCAACAAATTAGAAGCACTGCAAGCTAGACACCATATGAAAGATGCAACCAATATCACTCTGCCAAGTTCAAACGGTCTGGCATTTCAACAAATTAGAAGCAGTACATGCTAGAAATCATATGCACGACGCAACCAATATCACAGTGGCAACTTAAAGGTGCCTTATCATAAGTGACAGATGCGGGATATGCAAGAACAGTAGTCTGATGTAAGAACATGGTGTGATCAGATATAGTATGTTCTAGAAACAGGAACACGTGTCATATTCCCAGGCATTATGTGTAAAGTAAGCAGATATAATTCAACAAAGTTAGAAGTAATACAAGCTAGACATCATACGCAACATGCAACCACATATAATAGTGCCAAGTTAGAGCAAACACTTGTGATGGTGGAGTAGGGGAGATGTGCTCATCATCTACACAGCTACGTTGACTGTCTAGCCTTGCGTTGTCTTGCGAATCTTGTTGGGAGGATGGCAGAGTAGAATCTGTAGAGACCCTCCGTTTCAGTTACTCGGAAGGACCACCATCATCCAATGCCTTACCAATTTCCTTCTGCTTTATTGATTTTGCATTGTGAGGTCAAACCAACAAGAGAAAGGAATAAAATTCGCTCTTCAGAACTCATTCATGCATGATACTGATGAACACTACTTTGATGAAAGGCAAAGTCATGATACGAGGATGGAATATGTATGAAAAACTGGACGGCTTGACATATTCACACCTATGATGTGGTAACTAAGCAGAAGGCACTTCAACAAATTAGAAGCACTGCAAGCTAGACACCATATGGAAGCTGCAATCAATATCACTCTGCCAAGTTAAAACTGTCTCGTCGTAGGTGGCGTTCATCAAACTAGAAGCACTACATGCTAGAAATCATATTCAAGACGCAAACCAATATCACACTGCCAACTTAAAGGTGTCCCATCATAAGTGACTGATGCAGGATACACAAGAAGAGTAGTTTCATGTAAGAACATGGTGTGATAGACAGATATAGTATGTACCAAAAATAGGAAGGCGTGTCATATTCACACGTATCATGCGTAAGCTAAGCAGATGTAGTTTACACTAATTAGAAGCAATACAAGCTAGACACCATATGCAACATGCAACCAGATATCACACTGCCAAGTTAGAGCAAGCACCTTGGATGGTGGAGTAGGGGAGCGGAGACTTGGAACTTGTAATGCACTAGCAGTACGAGGAGAATCCGTACAGATGCTCCATTTACGTTGCTGCAGAGGACCACCATCATTGCCTTCCTTACTCTTTTCCTTCCTCTTTTTTGATTTTGCCTTGTCAAGTCAAACCCACAAGAAAACGGAATAAAATTTGCACTTCAAAACTCATTGATGCATGATACTGACGAACACTACTTTCATGTAAGGCAGCTGCATGATAAGAGGATGGAATATGTATGAAAAACATGACAGCATGACATATTGACATGTATGATGTATAAAGTGTAAACTAAGCACAAGGTATTTGAACTAGTTAGAAGCAATGCAAGCTAGAAACCATATGAAAGATGAAACCAATATCACTCTGCCAAATTAAAAGGGTGGCCTCATAAATGTATTTGACCAAATTAGAAGCAATACATGGCAACAGGCTAGAAATAATATGCAATATGCAACGAATAAAGGTGTCTCATCGTAAGTGATTGATGCAGGATACAGAAAAGAGGTAGTTTCATGTAAGAACATGGTTAACAGATAGATGTAGTATGTACCAAAAATAGGAAGGCATGTCATATTCACAGGTATAATGTGTAAACTAAGTAGATGCAATTTACCCTAATTAGAAGCATTACAAGCTAGACACCGTATGCAACATGCAACCACATATCACACTGCAAAATTAGAACAAGCACCTGCGATGGTGGTGTAGGGGAAATGCGGTCTTCAAGTACAGAGCTACGTTCAATATCTTCATTTAGCCTTGCTGTTTCTTGATAATCATGTGGGGAGGATGAAACTGCACTCTTTATAAGAGTAGCGCGTCTCATACTAACCCACGGGCATGACTGTCTCATCATAAGTGATAGATGCTAGATACACAAGAACAATAGTTCGATGTAAGAACATGGTGTGATAGGCAGATGTAGTATGTACCAAAAACAGGAAGGCGTGTCATATTCACATGTATAATGTGTAAGCTAAGGAGATGCAATTTAACAAATTAGGAGCAATACAAGCTAGGCACCATATGCAACATGCAACCAGATATCACACTACCATGTTAGAGCAAGCACGTGGGGTTGTGGAGTAGGGGAGATGAGATTTGGAACTTGCACTGCAGTAGGAGTAGCAGGAGAATCTGCAGAGATCATCTGTTTCGGTTGCTCAAGAGGACCACCATCATTTCGTGCCTTCGTCCTTTTAGATTTTGCCTTGTCAAGTAAACACACAAGAAAAATGAATGAAATTCGCACTTCCAAATTCATTGATGAATGATACTGACGAACACAACTTTTATGTAAGGCAACCACATTGTAGGAGGATGGAATATGTACGAAAAATGCTAAGCAGAAGGCATTTCAGCAAATTGGAAGCAATGCAATCTAGACACCATATGAAAGATCCAACCAAAATCACTCTACCAAGTTAGATGTGTCTCATTATAAGTGGCACTTCAACAAATTAGAGGCAATACATGTTTGAAATGATATGCAAGATGCAACCAATATTACACTGTCAAGTTGATGGTGTCTCGTCAGAAGTGATTGATGAGGGATACACAAGAAAAGTTGTTTGATGTAAGAACATGGTTAATAGAAAGACGTAGTATGTACCAAAAACAGGAAGGCATGTCATATTCACGGGTATAATGTGTTAACTAAGCAGATGCAATTTACCCTTATTAGAAGCATTACAAGGGAGACACCATATGCAACATGCAACCACATATCACATTGCCAAGTAAGAGCAAGCACCTGCGATGGTGGTGTAGGGGAATTGTGGTCATCAACTAGAGAGCTACGTTGACTATCTTCATTTAGCCTTGCTGTTTCTTGAGAATCATGTGGGGAGGATGACACTGCACTCTTTAAATGAGTAGCGCGTCTCACAGTAACCCACTGGGGTGACTGTCTCATCATAAGTGATTGACGAGGGATACAAAAGAGCATTAGTTTGATGTATGAACATGGTTAATAGACATATGTAGTATGTATCAAAAACAAGAAGGCATGTCATTATCAAAGGTATAATGTGTAAAGTAAGCAGATGCAATTTAACCAAATTGGAAGCAATACAAGCTAGACACCATATGCAACATGCAACCACATTTGACAGAGCGAAGTTAAAGTAAGCACCTGGGATGGTTGTGTGTGGCAATTGAGATCATCAACTACAGAGCTACGTTTACTGTCTCCATCTGCTGACACTACACCATTTAGAGCGCTGAAACGCTTAGTGCTTATCTTCGAATTACACTGGAGCGACTTTTGTCTTTTCTTTTGTGTATTCATCAACACTGCGTCAGAGTCTGAAATACCCATGCATAAAAAAACAATAGTGTGAGTATGGGTGAAGTGTGTGCACAAGTAGTACAGTGTAAAAGTAGCAGATAGCAGGTCGGTGAGAAATAAATTACTTGAGACATATGATAGCTCTACAACATGCATGGCACACGAAATTACTAGTTTCTAGGATTTTGAAATATGAGCACAGGGCTGGCTGGGAAATGCACATGCTCCTCTAGCACACCACAAGGTGTGGTCCTATGAAAATAACAGTCGACTGAAAACAAATAGGTCAGTCCATTTTTTCTGCACCGTCCGATGTACAAAGAATGGGCAGATCGCCTTCATCTACCTCCAGCCAGTCAGTGTTGACGACCTTCCTCGAAACGCCAGTGACCACCGGCCTAGTCCCCTGCCTCTGCCTCTGCCCTCCCCTCGACCTCACCGCACCGCCATGCTTGGCACCGCCCCCGGCCATCCCTTCAAGCCCCGCCGACCTCCAGATCAGGCGCAAGCAGCTCCTGCGCCCCACACCCCTATGATAGACACCGATGCGCCACTTCCCCGGTGAACAGGCGGACTAGGTGCTCCGCGCTCCTAAGCGGGTGCTGCTTCTTTTAATTGCGAATCAACTGACCCTGAATTGAAATCCAGGCAGGCTACTGACCTCTAGCCAAGGTGAAATAGTAAATGGGAGGAAACCTTGTGCATTTAGTATCATGAAGAAGATGCAGTAAGAAGCGCTCAACTAGTTTCTTTCGTGGGATGAATACTGTGGCACCCCGATAGAGGGCCGACACACGCCAGCCCCAGGATAAGACCTGGCGCACGTCAAAGACATGATACAACAATTCCAGGCACATAATGGCTTTATTATATGAAATGGAGTATTACAATACTGTTGCTTACAACAATATTACATAGCTCCAAGGCTAACTAAAATGGCAGCGAAGGTCTTGGTTCAGTGGCAACGACATCTCTGGCTGGGCTCCACAACACACAGGACTGGCTGGATTACGATCTAGCACAACGGATCTTCTCCTGCAACTGGCCACGTGCAAGGCCAGGTGAGTACTTTGAATGTACTCGCAAGACAACCAAATACATAGCATCCAAACAAGCAGATGACAAAGCAAGCCCTATGCTATTATAAGGAGTAATTCTAAACATGGCATGGAATTAACAGGAAACATGGATCAAGCATGGCATAACATGGATCTGGCATATAATATACATAACATAGAAAGGCAATGATCACATTAGGTGCTTAAAGTGCTTACTGATACCGAATACCAACTTACTCTCTTCTGGGTTGTCCCACAACCCTCGAAATACTCATGAGTAATTGGGCACTTCTGGACATAAGACAAGTTCTTCCATCATTATTATTACTGTTATGGTTGACCACCTAGTGAGGTCTGGACGGGCTGTCCAATACCGTGGACGCGGCTATTCGAATAGATTCTACACTTTGCAGAGGTTGCGCACTTTACCCACACCATGGAGCACCTGACCTCGTGATCCCATTCGGGTGGACTAGCGTTGCTCCAACGAAACCTGCCTAACCCGTGACTCCTCCACCATACCACCGGCAATCATTCTTGTCGGAGGGATTGACCACGGGTAGCCTCATCAACACCCTATAGCATTTCAAGACATCAGGGCTAGCGAAGCCCCTCGCACCTTCAGGACGCATGGCGGGCTCCTTGGGCCGGCTCCCAGATTGCGGCACACTCTCAGAAGGCAGCTTCGGGAGAGGCCGGATCCTAGCAGACGGCCCTTCCTCCCATCGGAGTCTGCACCCATTCATTACGATAAGATGGGGCGTGGCTACAAGGCCAACTGTTCCCCCGAATCCCGGAGGAGCGTGGCTACGCCGCGGGCTGACCAAGCGAACACCCCTCTGCCAGGCGCGACACTGTAGCCACACGGCCCGTGACGTAGCCCTCGTCTGCAGGTGCCATGCTCCCACGACGGGCGGTCGGTACGGCCCGCAGGCGGCGGGCCCTACCTGTCCGTGAGCAACCAGAAGACGGCGCTCCCCAAGAAGGCGGCTTCGGTGGCGGACCGGCTCCCGGCAGCCGGCCCCTCTCGCCTCTCGGAGTCAACGCACAGTTACTCTGACAAGACGGAGTATGGCTACAGTGGGCGCACACCAGGCGGCGAGACTGTAGCCATGCCTCCCCCGACGAGGCCCCCGTCATCAAGGGCGAGGCTACAGCAAAAGGCAATCAGCGTGGCCCACAGGCGGCGGGGCCCTACCTGTCGGCCGAATCCTCGGCAGCCGGTGGGGCCCACCAGGCGGCGGGCCCCAGCTGCCGGCGGAGAACCCGGCGACCATAGACACTGACATCTGGGTCCTACACCCGGCCCTATTACCATTGTACCCCTGGGGGTAGGCCTATATAAACCCCCCAGGCTCACCCATGCAGAGGGTTCAGCATCCACGCCATTCATACACACATAGCTAGGAGAAGCAAGAGAAGCTAGCCTTACCCTTCTTCTTCTAGCCAACAACTCAAGGAGCAAACTTGTAGCCACTATCTGATCATAGTCATCATGCGGAGACCCCGCAGAGCAGGACTAGGGGTGTTATCTCCTTGGAGAGCCCCGAACCTGGGTAAGACTCGTGTGTGTTCGAGCTCTCGCCCATTCCCGCTTCCAGGGCCCGAAGACGTCCTCCTGTCCCCATCCATGATAAGCCACCTGTAACACCCTGGATTTTGCCCATTTTCTTTTTCTTTTGATTTTGGTCCGGATTCGCTTTTTGTGGCTTAGTAGTCTTGCAACCTGGAGGGATCACCCTTCATTCTTTTTCCCGAGTGGCTTGCCAACCTCAAAACCATCCCAAGACCTTGCCATTTTCATCTTGGATCAATCTCATTATTCTTTTCCTTGGGAATATTCCTTTTTCTATTAAAGGAATAACCCCGTTTGTCCTGAGTTGTGAAGCAACCCACATTTCCATCATTCCCAAAAATTCCAAATAATTCTCATAAATTGTTTGGGTCATATCTTCCTCAAATATGTCAAATCCTTCCTTGACATGTTCAAAAATATTTCCCAAATATTCCTTTTCTGATTCTGTCCTAGCTGGCAGTTTGAGAAGCAAGTACCATTTATATTTGTTTGCTTCCTCTCAAACTTTTTGTGAACTCTTTCCTATCCATATCATTGCCACATGCCAAAATTCAACTTTATTTTGATATTAAATCTCTCTTGGCTAAGTTCCAAAGTTTCTGAGCAACTGGAATCTTTGTGAAGCAAGTGCTAGCTAGGAGTATCCAAATGAGTTGAAATTTTGCAAGCATCTTCATATGATTAAATCATGAGTCTCCACCAAGTTTCAACCCTATCCAATCATCTATGTGAGCACAACCCCAAATCTTGGTTTCTCGTCAGATTTTCACATTGTGAAGCAACTATATTTTATATTGCTCCATAATTGCTGAAAATTTACCAGAGCATTCTTCTACCAATATAACCAATCTCCACAAAATTTGGGCTCATTTCATCTTCCCAGTAATTCCCTATAATTTTCCTAAGATTCTGGTCAGAGAGGATAGCTGTGAAGGAAGTACCATTTTGGCTTGTCCAAATGGCATGAAATTTTTATGGCACTCTCATATGACTAAATCATCATCCTATGCCCAATTTCAGCTCAAGTTTCTACTCTATGTGAGTGGCACCTCAAAATCTAGTTTTTGGACCAGATTGGTCAGTTGCAAAGCAACCATATCAAATCTTGGTCCATTTCCCTCCAAAATTCACAGGATTGTAGTCCTTCCTACCCTAAACCTCCCAGACATCACACTTGGCTCTTATCCCTTTCCTGTTGATCACAGTTTCACGCAACTGTTTGATGCAGTAAACTTCCAGTGACCACTCCCATCTAACCACAGTGCCTATCATCGAACTATCACTTCACAGAAACTGTTCCTTGGAAGGACAACACTCTAGACATGACTTGGCATGCCAGGGTGCACCGCGTGCGCCA
Source organism: Thinopyrum elongatum (assembly GCA_011799875.1). Classification (NCBI taxonomy): domain Eukaryota; kingdom Viridiplantae; phylum Streptophyta; class Magnoliopsida; order Poales; family Poaceae; genus Thinopyrum; species Thinopyrum elongatum. Next base: position 104,991,860 of record CM022302.1, read on the forward strand.
GTGCACGCGGTGACCACGCGGCTGGCATGCCAGCAAGCACGCTCTGGCGATGGAACATCTCGGTCTCGTCCGTTTCCTCTGCCTCTCGCGTCACTTTCATGTCTGGTAGCTCACCCGTGCTCGTGCTGTCGTTTCCCCTCTGCTGCCTTGCCCTGCATCACTGCGGTCGCATCGCCATCGAGCTCCCCGTGATGTGTCCGTCCTCTGTACCTCCATTGGCATGGAGCTAGAGCTCCCTCGAGCTCTCCCGAAGCCCTCCCGCGCCTATATATAGCCCCCCCCCCCCCCCCCCGACTCCTTCCGCTCCTCATCCACTCCTTCCTCGCCTCATTTGCTCCCCGGAGTCGCCTAATCTCGCCGGAGTTCGCCGTTCGTTCTCGGTGTTCACCGGAGTCCGAGCTAGTCCGGCCGCCCTAGGCTTCCTATCCTCCTCCCAACCTCTCCGCCAGCTCCTCCTCGTCCCACGAAGCCGCCCCACCCCCTTGCCCCCTCGCCGGAGTGCCCGCATCGCCGGAGTGCCCGCATCGCCGAAAGATCATCACCACCGGCCGCCTCTGTCTCCCCTCGGTTCTCCTCCATCCCCGCGTCCTCCACTCCTCCCCGATGCCCCCTTCCCCTCTGAACGGAAGCGGGAGTCCTCCACGAGCCCGCCGGTGGCCTCGGCTCGGCCGGAGATGGCCGGAGCCGGCCGGCCCCTTCGCCGCAGCGCGCCCCAGCCTGGTCTCGCCTCTCCTCTGTTCCCTCGTGGGGAGAACAGGAGGAAGAAGACGAGCGTGGCTCGCGCCCCCCCTGTCGCGTGGGTCCCAGCCGTCAGCGGCTCAAAACCCGGGCCCAGGTGCGTTAAGTGGAGACGGTTTTTGCTGGAATACGTTTTCGAAGTTAGAAGGCGTATTCTGTTTCTATTGTGGCTGAAAATACGTTTTCCTTTTCAGAAAACGTAATTTGCCCGAAGATGCTTTCTATTTTCAGCCGCCAGGGACGTGTTTGTGAGGATCTTTTCACAGATTAGTCCCTGATCTTCATCACCTCATAACTCCGCAACCATAACTCCGAATCAGCTGAATCCAACGCCCACGTCTTCGTCTCATCGAGCCCGTCGTGTTGGTATCATTTTCACTATGAGGTCCCACTATGGAAATGACCATTTTGCCCTTGTCCGTGAACAGCCCCCTCCGGGACAGAACTATTTCCGGCAATCACTTCTGCGGACTCTCTGCACTTCCTCCTGATGGTTCCTTCATCCCCAGGCAAGCCACAACTCTCATCTGCATCATTGCATTGCAATATCATAGTTTAACTATTTACTTCAACAACAAATATGAGTTATTTGTGAAATGAATTGGATTATACAAAACTTGAGTAAATTTTCGGATAGGTGACTACCATGTTGAATACCGGATTATTAGTGACTAGTAGCTTACCCACTTGTTGATACTAAGATGTTGAGATCACTGTCTACGATTATTCTAGAATTCATCCGGTAGTCGTGGAGATGAGTAATAGCAGAGGCTTAAGTATACTGGTTGTCGGAGTGTCAGCCATGACAGAAATATTATTCGGGGATTAGATATTTCATGGTTAACCTTGAGTCACCTGTCCGGACTTATTCGTGCAGCCACATTTGCCGGTATGGGACGGCCTTGACTTGGTCTGATCGCGTGCTTTTTCACCGGTACCGCCCAACAGGGAAGGTTATGCGTGCGCTCTACCCTGGCCCGGTAGGCGGTGATAACCTTGTGAGCCCAGTTGAATTATTTGGATCCAGGTCCCCGTTTGGGACAGTTTAGTTTGGCCACGACGGTGGCAGGTGTCACGCGGTGACACAGGGGCCACCCAGGGCAGGACTTCGGAGGGGTGTGATTGCCGGTGGTACGATGGGAGAGTCACGGGTCAGGCAGGTTTCGTTGGAGCAACACTGGTCCACCCGAATGGGATCATGAGGTCAGTGCTCCATGGTGTGGGTAAATTGTGCAACCTCTACAGAGTGTAAAATCTATTCGAATAGCCGTGTCCACGGTATTGGACAGTCTGTCCAGACCTCACTAGGTGGTCAACCATAGTAGTGATAATGATGGAAGATCTCGTCATGAGATCAGAAGTACTCGGGGATTGTGAGTATTCTGAGGGTTGTGATGCAACCCGGAAGAGAGTAAGTTGTCAGACTTGCGGTACAGATGGTAACAGGAATATGACATGTTAGCCATGGGATGGCTATGAGTTGAGTGGTCGGATGACCACATGATTGGGATTGAACTTGGCACAGGTTTGGATTGGATCCTGAGATTATTCGGAGTATGGATTAAATATGCTTTACTTTACTGCATATACTTCAGTGGCTATATGCTATGATGTTGTCTTGCCTTAATGTTGATGTCTGTTGTGAGCTTGCGAGTACATTCAAAGTACTCACCTGGCGTGTCATGCCAGTTTGCAGGTCATGCCATAATTGCTTGCTTGTCGAGGATCCCGAGTTTGCGACCTAGGATACGCGTTCTAGCCAGAGTCCCTGTGGAGTGGAGTCCATCACCACTGTCATTGTTCCGCTGCTGAGAGAGTTACTCTGCTGTTAGCATAGAGCTACCCCGGGCAGGCGTAGTGTCGCCTTGCCGATGTAATCCATGTACCCTTTTGTAACCATATCCATTGTAATAAAGAGCTGATTTGTTCTATGCCAACAGTGCCGTATTCTAGAAGACTTGTCATTGGGCTGGAATATGGGGCGTTCCGGTTTACTCTGAGCCGGGATGCCACAGAAGTTGGTATCAGAGCAGGTCTGGCTATAGGTCGCGTGATCTAGGTGCGAGCGTTAGTAATCGGTAGTATAGGATCCAGTTGGTTTGCTACACTTGTTTGCTGCATTTGTTTGTGCATAGCATGCATATAGACTAGATATTTTATCACTAACGACGGATCTGGTGAGTGTAGGTGGCATCGGTTTCGATTCCCTACCTGTGCTCTCCAGTTTGCATATTTGTTCCTTGGTGTGGTGTCATCTTCGTCCTAGCGGAGTGATGCCAAGGTGCTTAGGGGTGTCGATCACTAGCAAGATTGACGCACCGGTACGACACCAATTTATTCTCTTCAGCCACCCCTATCATTTTGGTGATAGACAAGTTCTGTCCCGGATCATGCCATTCCACTTGCCGCTTCGGCAACCCTTACTGATCCTTGTTATCAGAAAAAGGCAATGCCTGCAAGCATGATGGCTGCCGGCAAGCAGGCCGAACCCCCCCCCCCCCCCCCCGCCGTGAGCATGGAGCGACCTCCCGGTCCCCAGCAGGAGGAATCCGCGGTCAGCAAGACCCGGAGCCGGCTACTAGCCACAGTCGGCGCACTCGCCTCACGGTTGTGCGCAGCCATAACGACCGCCCACGGGTGGAGCACCGGCGGGATGAGCGTCCGCCTCCCCCTCACCGGGAGAGGCTGGCCTCTCCGCCTCCTGTGGATCATCCGACTCTCAGAGGCCGGCTGGGCCCCCGTGAAGGAGTCGGAGAGAATGATGCGCGCCACCGGATCGAGCGGCTCGCTCGGTCCCTGTCCGTAGAAGAGGAAGACACGATCAGCCCGGCCTGCTTTGGCCCCCGCATCCGCGATGAGCCCTTCCCCAAAGGGTTCTCGCTCCCTCGAGACACTCCCAAGTACACCGGCTCCATGAAGCCGGAGGACTGGCTGACCGACTACTCGACGGCAGCCAGCATAGCAAACGGCAACAAGCGCGTTGCCGTGAAGTACGTTCCGCTCATGATCCAGGGCACGGCCCGGACGTGGCTGAACAACCTCAAGCCCTATAGCGTCAACAGCTGGCTGGACTTCGCCGATGTCTTCATCCGCAACTTCACCAGCACCTACAAGCGGCCCCCCAAGCCTCGCCAGCTCTCCATGTGCGTTCAGGGGCCGACCGAGTCCACCCGTGACTACCTGACGCACTGGGCTGAGCTGCGCAACTCCTGCGAAGGGGTGCATGAGGTACAGGCCATCGAGTACTTCACCGCCGGGTGCAGAGAAGGCACTCTGCTCAAGCACAAGCTCCTGTGCGATGAGCCAGCTACATTGGACGAGCTCCTGGTCATGGCGGACAAGTACGCCACAGCCGACTCCTCCATGAAGTCGGAGATCCGGGTTGACGCGTCCGGGAAGGTGATCCAGTCGGCCCCTCAAGCTCCAGCTGGTGACACCAACCGGCGCCAACAGCCGAACGACAACAAGCACAAAGCCCAGTGGCCGGCTTCCAACAGCCGGCAAGTAGCAACCGTTGAAGACCAGCAGCCGAAAGGACAACCCGACCCCAAGCGTCAGAAAGGCGGAAAGGGTGCTTGGCTTCCCGCCTTCTATTTCGAGCAAGCCCTTGATGCCCCGTGCAAGTTCCACAGCGGCGCGAAGCCATCCAACCACACAACTCGGAAGTGCAACTGGCTCGCCAAAATTGCCAAGGGTGAGGGCCTGCCGCTTCCGCCAGCCAGCCCGGCGGCTCCGCCTCCTCAGCAGCCGGCATCTCGCCCAGTCGGCATGCTCCAAGACGAGTTCCCCGAAGCCAACGCCACCTACGCCGTCTTCACCAGCCAAGCCGATGACAAGCACAGTCGGCGGCAGCAGCACCGCGAGGTGAACGCTGTCGCCTCAGAGGTCCCCCAATTCATGCACTGGTCCGAGAAGCCCATCAGTTGGAGCCGTGAGGACCACCCGCCGTAATGCCCTCGCCGGGTGCTTATGCAATGGTGCTGGACTCCACCTTCTCAACGGAGAGGCGGGCTTGCCGCTTCTCCCGGATCCTGATAGACGGCGGTAGCAGCATCAACATCCTCTACCGCAACACCATGGAGAAGCTAGGCATCAAGGAGAAACAGCTCCTGCCTAGCCGGACCATTTTCCATGGCATCATCCCCGGACTTTCCTGCTCCCCAATCGGCAAGGTCAAGATTGACGTCCTGTTCGGCGACAAGCTCCACTTCCGCCGCGAACCAATCTGGTTTGAGGTGGTTGATCTGGACAGCCCCTACCACGCGCTCTTGGGCCGGCCCGCACTAGCCAAGTTCATGGCGGTGCCGCATTACGCATACCTGAAGATGAAGATGCCAGGTCCCAAGGGCATCATCACCATTGCCGGTGACTACCAGAAGTCGCTCACGTGTGCCGCCGCTAGCAGCCGGCTGACCGAGTCCCTCGTCATCGCTGAAGAGAAGCACCTCCTTGACCGGGTGATGGCCATGGCTAGCAAGCAGCCGGACATGCCATCCGACCCCAAGGACGCGGAGACCCAGGGCTCCTTCCAGCCGGCCAAGGAAACCAAGAAGATCGCCTTGGATCCGGCGCACCCGGAGAGATTTGCTGTCATGGGGTTTCACCTCAACAGCAAATAGGAAAGCGAGCTCGTCGATTTCCACTGTGAGAATCGGGACATCTTCGCATGGTCTCCCAAGGACATGCCGGGTGTTCCGACGGATTTCGCCGAGCACAAGCTACATGTGAGATCGGATGCAAAACCGGTCAAGCAACCCCTCCGCCGCCTGTCAGAAGAGAAGAGAAGGATTGTTGGTTTAGAGATCACCCGGCTTCTGGCAGCCGGCTTCATCATGGAAGTGTTCTACCCGGACTGGCTTGCCAACCCAGTCCTCGTCTTGAAGAAGAATAACAAGTGGCGCATGTGTAACGACTACACTAGCCTCAACAAAGCCTGCCCCAAGGACCCCTTTGCCTTGCCCCAGATAGATGAAGTGATCGAATCCACGGCCGGCTGCGAGCTGCTGTCTTTCTTGGACGCCTACTCCGGCTACCACCAGATCAAGCTAGACCCGGCCGACCGCCTGAAGACCTCCTTCATCACACCATTCGGCGCCTTTTGCTACATCACCATGACATTCGGCTTGAGGAATGCCGGCACCACCTTTCAGCGCTGCATGCAGAAGTGCCTCCTGAAGCAACTCGGCAGAAACGCCCACGTCTATGTGGACGACATTGTCGTGAAGACGGAGAAGCGCGACACCCTTTTGGAGGACCTCAAGGAGACCTTTGCCAACTTGCGCCGCTTTCAGATCAAGCTCAACCCAGAGAAATGCGTCTTTAGAGTATCAGCCGGCCAGCTCCTTGGCTTCCTTGTCTCTGAGCGCGGGATTGAGTGCAACCCCGTAAAGAGCAAGGCCATCGAGCGGATGCAGAAGCCGACCCGGCTGCGGGACATCCAGAAGTTCACCGGGTGCTTGGCATCACTCAGCCGGTTCATCAGTCGGCTAGGCGAGAAGGCCCTCCCACTGTACCAGCTGATGAAGAAGACCACCTACTTCGAGTGGACCGACCAGGCAAACGAGGCCTTCCTCCAGCTCAAGCGCATGATGTCCACGCCGCCTGTTCTGGCTGCTTCGGCTGTTAAAGAGCCCATGTTCCTCTACATCACCGCCACCAGCCGGGTGGTCCGCACCGTGATCGTGGTCGAGCGCCCAGAAGACGGCAAGGCCCAGCCGGTCCAGAGGCCGGTCTACTACCTGAGCGAGGTGCTGTCCGCCTCCAAGCAGAACTACCCCCACTACCAGAAGATGTGCTACAGCGTGTACTTTGCCGCCAAGAAGCTGAAGCAGTATTTCCAGGAGCATACCATCACGGTTGTCTGCACCGCCCCCCTTGCCGAAATCATAAGCAACAGAGATGCCTCAGGCCGGGTGGCCAAATGGGCCATTGAGCTGCCCCCCACACCATCCTCTACCAGCCCCGCACCTCCATCAAGTCCCAAGCGCTGGCCGACTTCCTCGTCGACTGGGCCGAGACCCAGTACCTGCCGCCAGCGCCGGATTCCACTCATTGGCGGATGCACTTTGATGGCTCGAAGATGCGCACCGGTCTGGGAGCCGGCACCATCCTCACCTCTCCCAAAGGCGACAAGCTCAAGTACACACTGCAGATCCTCTTCGCCACCTCCAACAATGTGGCCGAGTACGAGGCACTCATCCACGGGCTCCGGCTAGCCAAGGAGATTGGCATCCGCCGGATTCTGTGCTACGGCGACTCGGACTTGGTGGTCCAACAGTCTTCTGGCGACTGGGACGCCGAGGACGCCAACATGGCCAGCTACCACCTCCTCGTCCAGCAAATCAGCGGCCACTTCGACGGGTGCGAGTTCCTTCATGTGCCACGAGCCGATAACAAGCAAGCCGACGTCCTGGCACGGATCGGCTCCAACCGGCAAGCAATACCAACCGGCGTCTCCCTCGAGTGCTTGCGTAAGCCGTCTATCAAGCCTTCGCCAGAATCAGAGTCCATCTTCGTGCCGGCTGACCCCGGAGCAGTCGGATCCGGCTCGGGGACTTCAGCAAGCGGCCCGGGGGCTGCAGCACCCGCACCCGGCCCGGGGACTTCAGAACCCGGCCTAGGGACTACAGCACTTGGCCCGAGGACTTCAACGACGCAGCAAGCAGCGGCCGGCTCCGACCCGCCGCCTCCCAACCCGACCCCCCTGGTGCCGGTTGTTGTCATGATAGTGGTAGAAGCTCCATCCTGGGCGCAACCCATCCTCAACTTCCTGGTGAGCCGAGAGCTACCAGCTGACGAGATTTTGGCCCGGCAGGTGCAATGCCGGGCTGAAGCATACACGATAGTCAACAGAGAGCTCATCAGGCGCAGCGTGACTGGCGTTTTTCAGCGCTGCGTTAAGCCAGAGAAGGGCATCAAGATCCTGAGAGACATCCATCAAGGCGAATGTGGCCACCATGCCGCCTCCAGATCCCTCGTCACCAAAGCTTTCCGCCATGGCTTCTTCTGGCGGACTGCTTTGGACGACGCCAAGGAGTTGGTCCGCAAGTGCAAGGGGTGCCAGCGCTTCAGCTCCAAGCAGCACCTGCTGGCCTCTGCACTCAAGACCATTCCCATCACCTGGCCGTTTGCCGTATGGGGATTGGACATGGTGGGCCCATTCAAGACAGCACGCGGCGGCCTGACCCATCCGCTGGTCGCCGTGGACAAGTTCACAAAGTGGATTGAGGCGAAGCCAATCAAGAAGCTGAATGGTCCGACTGCCATCACATTCATCGCCGACATCACCGTCCGGTACGGCATCCCGCACAGCATCATCATGGACAACGGCACAAACTTTGCCAAAGGCGCCTTGGCCCGTTTTTGCGTGACGTAGGGCATCCGACTTGACTTAGCGTCCGTTGCCCACCCGCAGTCAAATAGCCAGGTGCAGCGAGCGAACGGCCTCATCCTATCCAGCATCAAGCCCCGGCTGGTTGAGCCCCTAGAGCGCTCGGCCGGCTGCTAGATCGAGGAGCTGCCGGCCGTCCTTTGGAGTCTTCGGACCACACCGAACAAAGCAACCGGCTTCACACCCTTCTTCCATTGAGTTTGACTCGCCTCGCGTCACCATGTACACGGAGGCGGAAGCCAAGGTGGCACGAGAAGATGGCATCGACCTGCTGGAAGAGGCCCGGCTGCTGGCACTCAGCCTTTCCGCCATCTACCAGCAAAGCCTGCACCGCTACCACAGCAAGAAGGTCAAGCTGCGTGCTTTCCGCGAGGGCGATCTTGTGCTCCGGCTGATCCAGCGAACAGCCGGCCAGCACAAGCTCTCGGCTCCTTGGGATGGGCCTTTCATCATCAGCAAAGCCCTGGGCAACGACTCCTACTACCTCATCGACGCACAGAAGCCAAGGGCTCGCAAGTGGGACAATTCTGGCCAAGAGACGGAGCGACCATGGAACACGAATCTTCTCCGCCCATTTTACAGTTGATGCAGTGTATGTACCACGCTACCTTTTGTATTAAGCTAAGACAACAGGTCCCCCGAGGCGCACTCGGGGGCTACCTTTTTATCTATATGATAAGCTTCGCCTATGAATGTGTTATTTCATTCTTTCACCCTGTCCGGGTCCGGTCAGCCGGCCCGGAGGCTCGCCGCCTTGACCTAGGATGGCACCACCCAAAGTCGGCCAAGTAGTGTGCCGACGCCAAAGCCCTCTCTTCGCCTCAGCTACAGCTCGCAGCGCGACTGTCCGGCTGGCAAGAGCTAAAGGCCGGAATCGCTGTCCACATGAAAAACGACTAAGGAAGAACGCCAACACAGGCCAAGCCGGCTCCTAGCCTCACCCGTCCGGCTGCTAAGCAGCCGGCCGGCCGGCTTCTCGCTCGAATAGCTACGCTCTAGGCGGCCAAAGTAACTTGCCTATTCCAAAACAGCCAAGTCCCTGAACTAGCCACAGACCACAGCGCGGCTGTCCGGCTGGCAGGGCGGCAGCCAAAGGAAGGCGGCAAAAGAAAAAGCCAAATAGAGCAAAGGCAAAGCTGAGCTAGAACCCAGCAAAAGACACAAGCATGTGGGAGATAAATTATTTACATCGCAAAAGGCCCAAGGCCAGCATTCAACAGAGTTTGAATTACACCCCCAATGGGTGGAACTGCGCATGATTAACTTGTTTGCTCAAGTACAAGATAGAGAAATGTTAAAAGATAAAGGGCTGCCTAGGCCAAGGGCGCTGCGGGCGGCGTGGGCAGGTCAGTGGTGGCAGATGCGTCGGCTGGTGTGGCGTCCGGCTGTCGGATCTCGGCCTGGTCGGCGTCGGCGGCGGGTGATGTGACCTCCCGCGGCTCGCTGGCTGAAGCCCGATCGGGCTGAGTCTGGCTGGTTGCTCCGCCGTCTGGTGCGACGTCCTCGCCTTCCTCGTCCTCGCCCTCATCACTGGAGGCGATCTCCTCCGCTGAGTCCTCCCCCTCGTTCGGGTCCAGCCCGAACCAGGATGGCGGCACCTCAGTGTCGTCTTCCACCCGCTCCGGGATGAAGACGCTGACGTCGGTGTAGTCGGCAAGGGCCACCGTGCGGTTGGCGATCTCATCCTGCACCGCCTCCAGCTCTGGTCCTGCCTCCTGGCGGAAGGTGGCAAGCTGAGCCAACCTCACATCTGGATACCAGGCTTTGACGAACTCCAGCGTCACCCTGGCACCCGCCCGAGCTGCGGCGCCTTTCCAGGCCTCAAGCCGCTCGGCCGCCACCTCCATCCAGTCGGCGGTCCGACTGGAAGTCCGAGGGATCCGAGTATCCGACCAGAGCCCCGCCAGGACCTGCGACCCGGCACGCTGAAGTCGGCGGAGCAGGCGGTGCGCTAGTTCAAGCCGCATCTTGATGGCCAAGAGCTGCTCGCCTAGAGTCCAAGGCTGGTTCGGTGGAATGTCCGCGCCAGCCCTTCTCCGCTGATCGCGCCACGCCTAGATTTCCTGGCAGATGGTAACAGAGCGCCCAGGGAAAAACTCTGTCCAAAAGAAGACTAAGGATTTAGAAGCCGGCCTCCTTCAATAGCCGGTGACTAAGCGACAAAGGGAGAAAAGATATACCTTTGACCATGTCCTCGATCACCCCGTAACCGTCCGACAACAGCTTCTCCCTCTCGGCCCAGTCCGAGCACTCAGTCTCGAACTCGGCCTTGAGGAGTGCCTCCCCGTCCTTCAGCTGCCGGACCTCCTCCTTGTGCCGGGTCGCCCAGTTCGCCAGCTCCTTCGCAAGCCGGTCACGCTCCGCGGTAGCCTGGCTGCGCTCCTGCTCTTTGGTATGGAGCTCAGTCTCAAGCTCGCCCACGCGCGCCCGCAGCAGAGCGGCGGCCTCTGCCAAGGCAAGAAAGAAACGTCAGCATCAGCACAAGACAAAAAGTTGCCGGAAGATCTGGCCCGACTCCTCAGCAGTCGGCCCGAATCTCGGGGGCTACACCCAGCGGGTGCGTTTGCGCACCCCCACTGAAAGACGGCCTATGTACCACGGCTCTAGTTCAGATCAGCAGTCCGCTTGGCCAGCGCCTGATTTTGGGAGTTATCGGCGGCCGCACGCAAGTTGTGGTAGCCCTGCGACGAGAACAACACTTCAGCACTTGGAAGCACGCCTTGAAGTTCCAACCCGCCTGCTCAGCAGCCGGCTCGGAACTCGGGGGTTACACCCAGTGGGTGCGCTGGCGCGCCCCCACTGGAGATTGCAAAAATAAAAGACAAGGTCGGAAGCGTACCCGGACGGACGTCTGCATCGCCAGCATATTGTTCCTGGCCTTCTGAAGAGTGGCGCCGTGGGTGTTGAACCGGTCCAGGACGTCCTTCACCGCGACGTTGAGGACGGCCGAGCCGGGTCCTAGTGCCCAACCAGGTGGAGCAGAGCTCGAGGCCTCAGTGTCGGCCACAGGCAAACTCGCGGCCCCAACCTCCATCGGCCTCGGCGCAGAAGTAGCCTGCGTTGGGCGCAGGCGCGGGGAGGTGCTGGTCGCCACGGCCCGGCTTGCCACCAGCTCGGTGCCTACTGGCAGCACCTCCGGCCCTTCGGGGTGGCCGCCTCCCTGCCCGTCAGCACCCGACGCGCGCTGGGCATCCTCCGAGACGATAGGGTCGGTTGCCCCCTGCCCCGACACCATCTGGTCAGCTCCGACTCTTCCAGTCAGCGTCCGGTCCTCCACCACCGGCGGTTCCGGCTGTTGTGGGTCGGTGGCCTACGGAACCACGTCGCGGGCCGGCTCCTCCGCCTGTGCCCTGGCCGCCACATCCGCCTGCGCCTTGGTTGCGGCCTCGGCCTCCGCCCGCGCCGCGCTCGCCGCGTCGACCTCCCGGCATGCCACGGCGTCCCGCTCCTCCTGCGCCTCCCATGCGTTCCTCTCCGTCGCCTCTCGAAGGGCGGTGGCCGGGTCCACGCGGCGGGCATCTTCAGAGCCGCCTGCTTCTCCAATCACCGAGGCGGACGGGGCCCATGACACAGTGAGGGGAGCCCTGCTCAGCAAGACAAGCAAAGATAAGAAGTTTGGAAAACGAAAAGCCAAGACAAAACAACCAAAACAAGAGCAGTCAAAACACTTACGCAGACACCAACGGGCGTGGCTTCGGGGCCCTCCGGACGGCGGCCGCCTTCGTGGCCTCTTGCCGCTTGGTCGCGGCAACCGTCGACTTGGGCTTCTTGGCTGGCCGGGTGCCGAGCGTCCTCACGTCAGCGCGGCGCTTAGACGCGCCGGGTGCTCCAGTCGGCGCCCCGCCAGTCTGCCGCGTCGCCGAGGGGCCGGCTCCCGTCCTGTCGGTGCCTTCCGAGCGGCGCTGCTCGTCGCCATCCTCGTCATCATCTGGCCAGTCCCGGACGTCACCTCCTACGCCACCTCCTGCAGCTCCGCCTACTCCGGCGCCGCCTCCACCGGCGGCGTCGTCCTCCTCCAACGCGGCCGCCCCCAACTCAGGGTCGCCCACGTCACTCACCTCCCGGTCTGCCATCCACTGGTGGCCGGGATCTGGCGCGCCACCTACTCCCTGGCCGGCGAAGCGCTGCGCCGCGTTTGGGTGGTCAGGGCGGATAAAGAGCATGGCGTAGGCAAAAAAGGGAGACCAAATACTAAACGCGGGCGGCGGATTGGCGCGGCTGTAAGGCTCCTTGCCGAAGCTCCAGTCCTCCTTGCTGAGCTGGCTGCCAGAGATGTTGTTGACATGGCGGACGACCTCCATCGCCGGCATCTCCTTGGTCGACATCCGGCAAGGGTCACGCGGCCACTCATATCGCAGATCAAGTGAGGCTGGAATTGAAGCGGCGACACCCGGCGTTGGATGAAGGCGGCCAGCAGGTCCGCCGGCTGGTGGCCCTCCGAGTCCATCATCTCCTGCAGGCGGTCGAGGACGTTGGTGATGGCAGCCGGCAGTGGCCTCGGCTGCTGGCCCCAATTGTTCCGCGGCTCAGGAGGCGGGCCGGCTGCATAATCCGCCAGGTTGACGTAGTCCCGAGTCAGATCCAAGTTGCGGACATAGAAGTAAGACTTCTGCCACAACTTGGCCGACTCCAACACGGCCACAGTCGGAAACCGGGTTCCGGCGCCGGTGTGCCACACGGCGACACAAGCACCGCACTAGGCCAGCTCGCCCTTGGCCGCGGTGCCGAGCTTGAGGTAGAAGAACCTCCCCCACAACTCGAGCGTGGGGAGGACGCCGAGGTAGCCCTCGCAAAAGGTGATGAAGGCAGAGAGGAGTACCACGGTATTCGGCATGAGGTGGTGCGGCTGCAGGCGGTAGAGGTTGAGGAAGGCGCGGAAGAAGCCACTCGCCAGACATCGCACGCGCTCGGTGGAGAGCTCCGGATCGAGTCGGACGTCGGCCGAAGCTGCGGGGCGCCCGGTGCCATGGCGAAGATCCAGCGGAGCACCCATGTCAGCACGGTCGTCCAAAGGCTACGGGACAAGGGGGAGATGTGACCAGACGGCGCCAACGAGTGGTAGGGAGCTCACCGGCGCTCCCGGACGAGCTGCGGCTTGCCAGAGGAGGCTCCTGAAGGGTCTGGCATGCGGTGCCCTGCTTTAGCTTGCTCCGCACATGGTCACCGCGTGGCCACGGCATTGCCACGCCACACGCGAGGCCAAACCATGTTTGGGGCACTCTACAACCTTCCAGCAGATGATTTGATCACTCAGACAGTAGCAGTGAGCTTTGGTGTGACTGAACGATGGTCAAACAGGAAATGGCAGCAAGGTGTTTGACATGTGGTGTGGCCACCACAGTGTACCTCTTGGCATGATCTTGGGAAGGGGTGAGTCATCCACTAAGGTGATCATCTTGGCAAAATTTCAGCTCAAATGGACCACTCTAGATGGTACCTCCTTTGTAACATTGAGATCTGGCCAGGAATGAAGATGATGATGCTGGGATCAAATGGTTAGATGAAAATGGCCCAAATTTGGTGGAGGCGAATAATTTAGGCATATGAAGGCACTGTAAAAATTTCATACCATTTGCATAAATAAAAATGGTACTTCCTTCACAGTGCTCCAATCTGGAGCTAGCTGGAAAAGTTTCAGCTCATTTTGATTAACTATGAAGGTACTTCCTTCACAATGATGAAATCTAAACAGAAAATTAAGAAAATTATAGAAAAAGATTGGTTTGATGAATTGAGCTGATTTTTGGTTTACAGTAGTAATATATCAATATGTACTCCCCTGCAAAATTTCAGCCAAAGGAGATAAAGGAATCAAGTACTTCCTTTGCAAGCTGGAAATCAGGACAGATTTTGCAAAGTGGTGTTGTGCTCAAAATTTAATGGGTGGAACTTGTGATTTTGCTGGAAATGGTAAAGATAGGGATGGGATAAGCTCCACAAATTATTTGGGATTTTTCGTAGCTACCAAAAGGTAGTTCCTTTGGAAAGGCCCCAAATTGAAATATTGACTTTAAATAGGCAAATGCAATTTCCCCTATTTAATTATGGCGAATATTTTTATGAGAGCTCAATGTGATCATAAATAATATCTTCACAAGTTTTCATGAACTTTGGAGATGGATAGATATTTTTCTGGATTTAATTCCTCAGAAAGGCAGAAAAAGGAATTAATTCTAGATGAGAAATATTGCATATGACTTGGCAATATTTTTACACATCTAGGGCTTATGAGTGAAGGAGGATCTATAAAATTTTTGGGAGGATTAACAGAGCAAGGAAAATGATAGCTCCTTTGTAAACACAAAGGCAGGATTTCCAGTTCCGATATTTTGGAACTAGGGTTTCAGTGAGGTTTGGGGTTTCAGACGGAAGGTTGGCTGGCACAAGAACATGGGAAATTCATGGAGAGGCTGAGGATTGTCTGGATTCACCTGGTCACTCACCAGATTCCAGAGAAAAAATTCAGGAGAGGAAAGCTAGGAAGGAATAACAGCACAAAAATCGATAACCCGATTTTTGGGGTGTTATAAACCTTCCCCGCTTAAGAGAATCTCGTCCTCGAGATTCCTAGGGTTAGCTCAGAACAAATATTATGCCTCCTGAAAAAAACCTATGGGCTGGATCTTAACCTAACAGTTGAAACTAACCGAGTTAAGAGTATCGCAAACTGGTACACCCAGATCGAGATACGGATATCGCAGGATCTACTCCTCAGGTAGGGGCCGCTGGGTAGCCCTGACATTTTTAGAAAAAGCAGAATTTCCTTCTTCCAAAAATGCTCGGGGCACCACAATGAACAGTGGACTCTCTCGCTGGCAGGTGGGCCTAGGGCCCACTGGCAGCCTTCTTCTTTCTCCGGCCAATGGCTATCTCTCGCTCCTGCGCTGTCCTAAGTGCAGCTAGGCACTGCGCACGCCTAGCTCCTAGGGCATAAAGCACCCTACAACGATAGTGCGCGACGTGCACGAGGTTGACGCAGAGAGCACTCCCATCGCGGGCCAGTGTCGGTTGGCACTGCTCGCGGATTTGCCTCTGGATGCCGGTGATCGAGCAACGCGCGGTTCTCCTGGACCTCGCTCACCGTACACCAGACTTGGGCTATAAATATGACCACAGTCTTCTTCTTCCTTCCACCTTGCATCCTACCTCACCTTTTCTTCCTCTTCTCCTTTTCCTTCTGGTTGCAGGAGCGCGAGGCGAGGTGTTAATGGCGGACATGGGTTCGGAGCTGATCACCATCCTCTTGGTGAGTCTGGTGGTGGCATTGGTTGGCTTCTCGCTGCTGCTGTGTGCGATGATCCTCGATGATCGCCAGGATGCCGCTACCCGAGTGGTGGCTCCCCGAGGCAGCGGTGATCATGAGGACTAGGCGTCACTGTAGAGACCACACTGCTGGTAACTCCTCGTCGAGCATCGTCCATGATGAGTGGGTGTTGGGATAGAATCTGGGTTTAGATCTTGGACTGGAAAGGTTGTAACGGTTTGTGCTGCAATAAAATTTCTCGGAATTTCTCTGAGATTGCAACCGGGTTCTGGGAAAAGATTTTGGGACCGGGGAATTATTGGATAGAGCTGGTTTTTGAGAACGCTGGGTTCGGGAAAACTGGCAAATGGAGTAAGCATAGATGGGTATGGATGGGTGGCTTTGCACTATACCCGAGTACTGTGGTGGCTTTACTCAGGAGAAGAAACTTGGCGTGCAGACATTGCTCACACGATACACATGCAATCTATTCAGACTAATATGCAAGCAAATGCAAAATGCATATAGTAGCAAAATGCAGACAGAGGAAATAAACATATCGAACAAATTACACTAAGGTGTTTTAATGCTAGTGGGTGTATGTACTCCTGGTATACATACACCTACACCAGCTCGCATTTCATTAGGGACTCTGGGCAAGTCCAATGTTATTAGGTGTAAGTGCTCTACTGACGAAAACCTTGTTAAGCATCCTCTGCCAGCTCTGTTAAACACTTCTGCTTAACAGGGTGACGGATGAACCAAACACACAGAGCAAAAAGACATACACAACATTACAACAGCACACAGGCACAAGCAGTACAAGCAATACAACAAAGCACAACCTTACTAGGCAGCTAACAGCAACAACTCACTCCGAACTACAGGATCCTAATCCGTGACGAGGGCGAAGAAGCAGTCTTCGCAACACACACACTTGCGGCATCTCCTGGTTACACTCACTGCCAGAGCCACAAATGGGCCTACTCTTGTTGGGGCTCTCCTGGGAGACGAAGGCTGAGCAAACTTCTATCTTCATCGTTGGACACCTCTACGGGTTGGGGTGCAATTGACTAGGTTGCGGCCGGAACTTGACGGAACACATCCCATCGACGAAGACGCCGGATAGCTCGAAAGTAGGAACTTGGGTCAATGATGCCGGGTCGACATGGGTTCACGGATTGCGAGGGTGGTACTAGCCACGAAGGTGGCACTGGGTTTGGCGATCGGGAACTGGTGGCCTGGGATGCAGTTTGTCGAGCCTGACGGTATGCTTCTGTAACAACCTGAAGGGTGTCACGGTCAACGGATTTGAACTCTCCAAGAATGCCGGAGAGCAGTAGTCTCTGGGCAGCAATGAACTGAACCAGGCGAGCTATTGCTGGGTCAGCATCTTCGACTGTGCTGACGAACTCACAGCCTGTGCTGGTTGCAGAGGGAAAGTAGCGAAACTCCCGCTTCTCCGCTACTTGCGAACACTGGAAACGAAGACGAGCGATGGCTTCCGTAGCAGCTATCTGGACAGCCAATGCGGGGGTGGGCATGGGTTTGCCCTGAAAAATCATGGGCTTCCCATCTGCTGCTGGACCTGGATTGATATGCGCCTTCGCATAGAATCGGCAAAGGTGGGGAACGGGTTCCGATTGGAACACCAGATACACTGGAGGAGTACTACAGCCAAGGGCTTGAGTGAGCATACTCGAAAGGATGGGCAGAAAGCCGAGATAACCATCAGCCAAAGTTCGGCTAGTGGGTGCTTTGGAAGAACTGGCCATGGCTGCTGGTTTGAGGATACTAGTCTGGGTTCTCTTGCGGGGATCTGGCTTACTGAATGAGGAGAGCTGCGACTCATAGGCGGGAGGGGTTAAATAGGCAGTCGGGCTGGGACACACCAGCATGGCGTAGATCCTTCTCGTGCCGGGTAGAAGATACGCCGGCACGGCCGACAACTGGGTAGGGTCACGGTCCAATCCAGGGATGGCTGGGTGGGCGGATAGCTGGGCAGGGACACGTCAATTCTGACTGCATCGCCTGTTGATCAATAGTGGCCGTTTCGGATACCAACGATGGGTCAACTCTATGGGGCTCACTACCGGTTGAAAATAGGGGTGGTTTGGTGCTAGGGTAACCTACAGCCAGCCTGGCTGCTCTGACACGACGTCCTGTGGCACCCCAATAGAGGGCCGATGCACGCCAGCCCCAGGATAAGACCTGGCGCACGTCAAAGACATGATATAGCAATTCCAGGCACAAAATGGCTTTATTATATGAAATGGAGTATTACAATAATGTTGCTTACAACAATATTACATAGCTCCAAGGCTAACTAAAATGGTAGCGAAGGTCTTGGTTTAGTGGCAACGACATCTCTGGCTGGGCTGCACAACACACAGGACTGGCTGGGTGACGATCTAGCATGATGGATCTTCTCCTGCAACTGGCCACGTGCAAGGCCAAGTGAGTACTTTGAATGTACTCGCAAGACAACCAAATACATAGCATCCAAACAAGCAGATGACAAAGCAAGCCCTATGCTACTATAAGGATTAATTCTAAACATGGCATGGAATTAACAGGAAACATGGATCAAGCATGGCATAACATGGATCTGGCATATAATCTACATAACATAGCAAGGCAATGATCACATTAGGTGCTTAAAGTGCTTACTGATACCGAATACCAACTTACTCTCTTCTGGGTTGTCCCACAACCCTCGAAATACTCATGAGTCATTGGGCACTTCTGGACATAAGACAAGTTCTTCCATCATTATTATTACTGTTACGGTTTACCACCTAGTGAGGTCTGGACGGGCTGTCCAATACCGTGGACGCGGCTATTCGAATAGATTCTACACTCTGCAGAGGTTGCGCACTTTACCCACACCATGGAGCACCTAGCCTCGTGATCCCGTTCGGGTGGACCAGCGTTGCTCCAACGAAACCTGCCTAACCCGTGACTCCTCCACCATACCACCGGCAATCATTCTCCCCCGGAGTCCTGCCCTGGGTGGCCCCTGTGTCACTCCTGACACCTGCCACCGTCGTGGCCAAACAACTGTCCCAAACGGGGGCTCTCGGGCTAAACATACAACTGGGCTCACAATGTTATCATCGCCTACCTGATCAGGGCAGCACGCACGCATAACCTTCCCTAGTTGGTGATACCGATGAAAGAGCACAAAGCTAGACCAAGTAAAGGCCGTCCCATACCGGCAAATTTGGCTGCACGAATAAGCTCGGACAGGTGACTCTGGATCAACCAGCTAAGTTTAGTTTATTCAATTCAACATCTCCATCATCGCACCATTACCTCAACAAATATAAGCGGGAACAATCTCTTAACAACAGCATAGCAAAATCATAACAATGTTGACAAACATGGCATGAGATCAAATCATGGTACTAACATGATAATGGTATTCAAAATATTGTTACTAGCATGGGAGAACATGGCATGGAAGTAATTCATGATATCATGTGGTAAATAACACTAGCATCAGGCACATATAAAATAATAGGGCTATGGTAGTGCACACTAACAAATGATCTGGAACATACTGCAATACATACACAGGGTGCAAGCAAAGTCATCACGCAAGTCCGGAGCTCATGATAAGAGGTTGGCTTGCCTGGGGGTGAAGGAATATGACGGGTGGAAGTGCGATAAAACTCCGGAAAGATTTGCCGGAAAAGTTTCCCTCTCGAAGGGGCTGATCGAAGGGCATGGGTAAAATGGTCATTTTCACAGTATGAAAACATTATGAAAATGATGCCATCGGAACGGGCTCGACTAACTAAAGACGTGGGCGTTGGTTTTACCTCAATCGGAATTACGGTCGCGGAGAAACGGCCGTTCGTTCGTTAAGCGATAAAACAGACAAAATCTGTCCATTCTGGCGCTTAACGAGTGAACGTTCACTATTTAGTGCTTTCGACAGGCAGCTGAAAAGAGAAAGCGCCCTTTTCAGGGTTTACGCTTTCACTAAACCGAAAGCGTATTTCCATCATGCGCCTCCACTTATCCGGTCAACAGGGTCCGCCAGGTCAGCGCTAAGAGAGTGACCGGCGAGGCCCACGGCATCTTCTCCTTCTCTCCTCCTGGTCGTCTCCTCCCGCGACAGAGAAATAGAGCTGGCGTCGGCCGGGCTTGATGCCGACGTGTGGGGTTACGGCGGCGCTCGTGGAGAGGCGGGGCGAGCTCGCAGGACTCAGCCGAGACGGCAGGTGGTCGCCAGAGCTCGGGAGCCGGTCGGTAGCGCCGCAGCCGCTGACTGAAGGGCGGCAGCAGATGGCCACCAGAGGGGCTGCTCTGGCAGCACTTCCCCGGAGTAACCGAAGACGACGGCGGATTCGCAGGTTCTGGGGGAGGCCGAGGGCGAGGCGGGAGAGGAGGGGAAGGGCCAGGGCGCCGGATTGGCTCGAGGGGAGCGGCGGCAGAGCTACGGCCATGGGGAGAGAAGGGAGCTCAGGGAGCTCGGATGGAGGGGTTGGGGCTTGCGGGTGATGAGGAGGGCTCGGGGCACGCCTTATATAGCCGCGGAAGGGGGCTACACGACGGTGGACGGAGCTTCCAGAGCTCATCACCGTGGCGGCAACCTAGCGGCGAATCGACGTCGACAGAGGCGGTCACGAGCTAGAGAACGAGGGAAGGACATCTTCAGACATCGCGCGCGCTCGGTGGAGAGCTCCATATCAAGTCGGATGCCGGCCGAAGCTGCGGGGCGCCCGGTGTCGTGGCGAAGATCCAGCGGAGCACCCATGTCGGCACGGTCGTCCAAAGGCTACGGGACGAGGGTGAGATGTGACCAGATGGCGCCAACGAGTGGTAGGGAGCTCGCCGGCGCTCCCGGACAAGCTACGGCTTGCCAGAGGAAGCTCCCGAAGGGTCTGGCATGCGGTGCCCTGCTCTGGCTTGCTCCGCACGTGGTCACCGCGTGGCCACGGCGTTGCCACGCCGCACGCGAGGCTAAACCATGTCTGGGGCACTCTACAACCTTCCAGCAGACGATTTGATCACTTAGACAGTAGCAGTGAGCTTTGGTGTGACTGAACGATGGTCAAACAGGAAATGGCAGCAAGGTGTTTAACATGTGGTGTGGCCACCACAGTGTACCTCTTGGCATGATCTTGGGCAGGGGTGAGTCATCCACTAAGGTGATCATCTTGGCAAAATTTCAGCTCAAATGGACCACTCTAGATGGTACCTCCTTTGTAACCTTGAGATCTGGTCAGGAATAAAGATGATGATGCTGGGATCAAATGGTTAGATGAAAATGGCCCAAATTTGGTGGAGACCAATAATTTAGGCATAAGAAGGCACTGTAAAAATTTCATATCATTTGCATAAATAAAAATGGTACTTACTTCACAGTGCTCCAATCTGAATAGAAACTTAGTAAATTTACTGAGGAAGATTGGCTAGCTTGCATGAACTGAGTTTTTGTGAACAGCAATGATATGAGCATAGGAGCTAGCCGGAAAAGTTTCAGCTCATTTTGATCATCTATGAAGGTACTTCCTTCAGAATGATGAAATCTGAACAGAAACTTAAGAAAATTATAGAAAAATATTGGTTTGATGAATTGAGCTGATTTTTGGTTTACAGTAGTAATATATCAATATGTACTACCCTGCAAAATTTCAGCCGAAGGAGATCAAGGAATCAAGTACTTCCTTCACAAACTGGAAATCTGGACAGAATTTGCAAAGTGGTGTTGTGCTCAAAATTTAATGGGTGGAACTTGTGATTTTGATGGAAATGGTGAATATAGGGATGGTATAAGCTCCACAAATTATTTGGGATTTTTCCCAGCTACCAAAATGGTAGTTCCTTTGGAAAGGCCCCAAATTGAAATATTGACTTTAAATAGGAAGATGCAATTTCCCCTGTTTAATTATGGCCAATATTTTTATGAGAGCTCAATGTGATCATAAAGAATATCTCCACAAATTTTCATGAACTTTGGAGATGGATAGGTATTTTTTTGGATTTAATTCCTCAGAAAGGCAAAAAAAGGAATTAATTCTAGATGAGAAATATTGCATATGACTTGGCAATATTTTTACACATCTAGGGCTTATGAGGGAAGGAGGATCTCCAGAAGTTTTGGGAGGATTAATAGAGCAAGGAAAATGACAGCTTCTTTGTAAACACAAAGGCAGGATTTCCAGTTCCGATATTTTGGAACTAGGGTTTCAGTGAGGTTCGGGGTTTACAGACGGAAGGTTGGCTGGCACAAGAACATGGAAAATTCATGGAGAGGCTGAGGATTGTCTGGATTCACCTGGTCACTCACCAGATTCCAGAGGAAAAATTCGGGAGAGGAAAGCTAGGAAGGAATAACAGCACAAAAATCTTATATGGGATTCATACTATCAATCATCAACTCCACAAGTTACTCAGCTTTGTGGGTCATTTTGGTGGCGTGATGTGCTGAAACTGTATGACAAATTCAGCAAGCTAGCAATTCCACAGGTGCATGCAAGGGACACAGTGGTGTTCTGGCTTGATCGATGGCAAATTGATAACAGGTCCATTGCTCTAAGAGATCGTTTCACAAGGCTTCATTCTTTTGCCATTGATGATATGATCACTTTCAAGGATTTCTTTGATATCCAATTGGTGGTTGAGGGTTTCCATCTCCCTCTGTCCTCGGAAGCTTATCTGGAACTAGCTCAACTCCAAACCTTGCTATAGCCTATCAGTCTGGATCCACATGCGAGGGATATTTGGAAATGGCCATCTAAAACAGGGGAGTTTCAGTCTAAGATCTACTATGAATTCACCTTCTCTCATTTGGTGATTGACCCCATCTTAAAGTGGATATGGAAATGCTCCTGCACACTCAAGATAAAGGTTTTTGGGTGGCTTTTATTGATGGATCGTCTTAACACGAGGGACATGATGCAATGGAGACATTGGAATGTCCAGGATGACACTTGTGTTCTATGCCAATCTTCCCTTCATGAAGACAGAGTTCATCTCTTCTTCTCTTGCAATTTCAGTCAAAGAGTTTGGAATTACCTTGGGATTTCTTGGCAGGCCCTACCTAATCAGTCCACTTTCATGATGGCTTCGGCTTCTAGAAAGGAGTTCAATAAACCTTTCTTCTCTGAGGTGGTTTTTACTGTAGCTTGGAACATCTGGACACAAAGGAACGGGAAGATCTTTAGAAATGAGACACCTAGCTTCAGATCATGGAGGAGGAATTTTGTGCATGACCTCTCTCTATTAGCTTATAGGATCAAATGTAAATATAGAGATAGCCTGTTAGCTTGGATAGCCTCTCTCCCTTAGTCAACCTTGTAAGTATTTTCTTTTGCTTTCTTTCTTTGTACAGTGGACTCTTTTATTTATTTGATGATTAATAAAGAGCTATGAGGCTGTTGCCTTGCAGTACATAGTCAAAAAAATAACAGCACAAAAATCGATAACCCGATTTTTGGGGTGTTACAAATACGGTGTGAGCAGAGACGTAAGATTTGCACGAATAAGGGAAGAGGAGTACCTCTTTCTGCTGGCAGTGCTGTGTCCTCCTTCTATTTTTCCAACGATCTTCTTGTGGTTCACTGGAAACGAGAAGTTGTGGAGGACGGTGGAGCCTTGGACGAACCCATGGCCAAGTTGTTGAGTGTGGTGCGGTGGCTGTCTGTCCGCGGCGGGGAACCATATCCAAGGCGGCGAACGACGGCGTAGCGGGAACAACTCCGGTGCGGTGGACGGTTGCGACAATGGAGCGGCAATGGTGAGGCGTAGGACGGCGTGGTCGAAGTGGTTCTGGTATGGCGCACGTCGGCGTTGGTGTCGTGGAGGCAGCTCTGCCTCGGGTTCAGCTGCTAAGTCCTTGAGGGCATTGCGGTTGCGGTTGCGGTTGCAGTTGCGTTGGACGACGACGTCGGGGTACCGGCTCCGGCGTGATGGAGGAGGGCGGCGGTGGATTGGGCGCGATGGGGTGGAGGACGGAGGAGGCTGGAGTTTCGCGGCTGATGGAGAGGGCGTTTTGGCGCCCATGGAATACGAATGGGGAAACGGAGGGAGGGGGAACTAAGGGGGAACAATATTTCGGTTTGGGACGCGCTTGTTTGAAATTTGGGGAAAGTTACAAACTTTGCCCCCATCTAAAATTTCGGACATATTGCGGGTCGGTGGTAGGACAGTAATCTCAGGTGTCCCAAATGGTGGGCGGGATAGATTTCGGCCGAGCGCATGGGAGTTTAGGCGCCGACGGCGTATGAATGCTTCTCAGAGGCGATTGAGACTGGCGTCTTGGTGAAGTTACAAACCTACCCCGGTTTAGACCTTTGGACATCGGGCCGATAGGCTACACAGACCAGAGTCAGGACAGTAATTTTCTACCACCAAACACTAGTCTCGCGCGGTTTCGGGTGACCAGAGGCTTATTTGGCGCTTCGTTCAATACTTGGGAGCAGAAGCATTAACGTTTTTGGTTCTCTTGAATTGAACTTTCAGGATTTGTCAAACTTCACAAATCTTGACTCTTGAAAATCCTAAAACTACGATTATTTTGGAATGGAGGGGGTACATTTGAATATACATTGTACATGAGTATATATTAAAAAATATGCAACTTACCTCAGTTCATGCATGGTTCCAGATATAATCTCCTTGGTTGCAAAAAAATAGTTAGACATGCGTATGAATATATAGCATGTTCAAATGCACAACAAAGATTGATGCCCCCTTTTAGATCTGATTTACAAATGCCATTATCTCAGATTCAAATAGATGAATGCACTTCCTATGAATTCGAATCTTCGAAACCCCCTTTATCTTGAATTCAACATGTATTCTATTTCGTAGCTAGCAATTTGGAATGTATCCATGTAAGTGACAAATGTATAAAGTGCTTCACACTAACAACATGGAGTGCACTAATTAATGTTTATATATGAATTGCAAAAGCAATGCATTGTCTGGATTTCAAACCACTCTCACTCTATGGATCGATAATATGAAATAAACACATGCACATGCTAGAATTCAATAGAGTATGGGTGTCTGATAGACCGATGTTCGTTCATACGCAAATTGCAAAATTCATGATCTCATCCAAAAATAATAATGACATTTATATTTTAATTTAATGCGTAGAACCGCCTTTTACACGTAGATGCACTATGCCTCGGCCCGTTCTCACACACGCGCTATATATCTCTCTATCTAACGCATAAGTGCACACACTTTATATACATCGGCATTTCTCTCTCACACATGCTCACAATCTCTCCCGGGGTGTCTCACGCACACACTCTCTATATATCTCCCTCTCTCTTTCTTACTACTATGTACCACTCTTTTCACTAATCTCAGCTGGAAAACACTATTTATCTCACATGCATATATACACACGCACGATATCTACTAGCCCTCTATAGGCACATATATGTGCCTACGTGTCTCCCGCACGCACATTATCTTTAGGCCTCTCTCGCACAAATTGCCCCCCCCCCCACACACCTCTCTCTTAGTAGTTGGCAGATATGATTCCATCAGATCATTCGGTAGGATATCCCTGACTGTTAGGCTGGATGGTAATACAAGGCAAAGTTTTACCCAAGTCCGGGCCCTTGCAGTTGAGGAAAAAGCCTACTCCTGGTACTGTATATTTGTGATAGGTGTGTACAAAGTACACGTGAATACCAGGCATTGTGCACGTGTGTATACTATCGACGAACTAGCCCCCGGGCTTCTATAACATACTCGGGGCCTAGGGTTACAAATCATATATAGTCGGCTTATCATCAGTGGGGATAGAGCCCTCCACGACTCTGGTAGCGTCGTCTTGTACGTCGATTCCTCCACATGGGTCTTTGTATAATGCGTCTTGGTCCAACCTATGTGGCGCAGGATCGAACCGACCCTTGAGTCCTCATGTTGACCCACCACAACTAGAAATGATGTGCCCACCACACCCGGCAATCGGCCACTAAGAAAATAAGCATATACAATAGTACAATGCTATACATGAAAGTTCATTCCATGGTGCATCCAATAATATTTGTTCTACATTGTGAATGTTTATATTTTCCCCTAAAATATTAGTCACGGGAAAGAGAAACGAAGGGCATATCTCTCCTTGTCTCCACCGGACACCCCCTCTTTCTACACCACTTTCAAGTATGCACACAAACTATCTCTCGGACCTCTAAAAGTATGCATGCCCCTGACACATTCACGGGTGACGGTCACTGTATTTCAAGCGAAAGCACTATACGGTCACTGGACTGCAGAATATGCTCATTACGGTCACCGTATACATTCTCGTGGTGATCATACGGTATCTAGCTCATGATACGTCTCCGTATTTTGTTGATGACACTGACGGACATTGTATTTGATGCGTGCTCTGTATTTTGTTGACGACACTTACGGTCATTGTATTTGAAGCGAAAGCACGATATGGTCACTGGACTTCAGAATAAGCTCATCACAGTCACCATATACATTTTGTGGTGCTAACCAACCTATGGTTGGATGGTTAGGAGGATAGTGGTTTCCCCAGTGCTCGCATTTATCCTGGATTAATTTCAGTATTTTCCGGTGATGTGCGTTCAGTGGGAGGAGACGTTCCCCTCGACTACGAGGCACCTATGGTGACTTCGTAAAATCTCAAGATCATATGCTGGCTCACTCTCTCGAAGGTGCTCATCGGGGTAGGGTCAGCGTGTGTGCGCTTATAGCGGTGAGTGTTTGCGCATATATACGAGCGCTTGCGTCTGGACTGTGTTAAAAAATACATGTCGTGACTATACGGTCACTGGCTCACCCGTACAACTTCGTAATTTGTTGATGACACGATCAATTGACCAGTCAAACGTTCCACATGGCGCAACTAGTGTTGCACCATCAGCGCGCGTAACCGTGGGGGCCACCTGTCAGCGCGTATATGAAAGAAAGAAATGGTAGTTTGAGTCTGTACTATGTTAATAAAATAAGTTTTATGGTGATCATACGGTCACTGGCTCACCATACAGCTCCGTAATTTGTTGATGACACGATCAATTGACCAGTCAAATGGTCCACATTCACCAGCGCACATTACCATAGGGCCCACCCGTCAGTGCGTATATGAAAGACAGAAATGGTAATAAATTAGTGGTCGGTGGGGATTCGAAGTCGTGAGACCTCTGGTTGGCAGCCCGCGCCCCCTAACCACAGCGGACAAGGATCGCCTTGTGATGATATGCTGAGCTGGCCGTTTTAATTGCATGCATGCACGAGCCACTGTGGTGAATACAAACTCATCACATATGCGCACAAACATGCCCGCAACGCCCGCATGCATGCATGCAATACACACACGTACCGATTTAGCTACACTTCAGTCAACTGAATCGACTTTTGGGTTAGTCGATTTTCAGGGGGTTGGGGGGGCTCGCCGGAGTTAAGGAAGAACTAGCCGCAGCGGGGAGGGGGGCTCGCCGGAGAGGTACCCCACTATCTATCTTAGGGTTCAGGGTGGGGGCGGTGGTCGCCGGCGGTGGGGGGGCGCGGTGGTGGGGCGGTGGTGTGGGGATCGCCAAAGAAAAAGCTCTTCGCGGGGGGCCTAGAGGGATGGCCGGGGCAGCGGCGGACTGGCGGTGGGAAGTGGTTTCGGGGAGGGCGGGGCGGCGAGGCGGCGCGGGAGCGCCGCCGGCCTAGGGCGGCGGGGGCCGGCGGTTCGGCCGGTGGTGGCTGGTGGCTCAGCGGGGTGGAGATTGAAGATGAACTGCAGGCTCTTGATTTTGTATCCTACTGCTAGAAAATCGACTGACCAGAGATGAAAAAGTCAGTCGACTGATATGTAGCCTCACCCCGTACGTACACATGCATGCACGCAACACTCGCACGAACACACGCACGCATGCAGGCATGCAACACTGACACGTACACATGCACTCACGAACACACGCATGCACGCACACATGCATGCAACACTGAAACGTACACATGCACGCACGCAACACTCGCACGCCTGCATGCACACATCACACGACGCAAGACACATGCTCAACCTATACGTGCATGCACCCTTTGTTAAGGACATGGATTGTTACGGGTATTAATCAATCTTATCTGTGATAAGCAGAACATTGATGTTTGCAGCGGTCTTTATGAATCACAACGTATCGAACAGGCTATCAACGTATATATGAAAATTTTAAAATTCTCTTACATTATATAGTAGGCTTATCTACATGACATAGATGACGTCACACTCAATGAACAATCATCGGTTTATGAAATGCCCGCTTCTGACCACCCTGGCCCACCAAAAGCTCCTCTGCCGTGCGCTGCCTGCGTTGGGTCACTGACATGCAGGCCAGGTGCCCAACGAGCCCACACGTCAGTGGAAGAATGGCGTGGTGTCGTACGTCAAAGTCGAGGGCGCCGCGCGCTGCACGCCCGGTTGAACACGCCTCCTTGCCGCATTCAAATGCCTCCATGAAACCCGTGTGGAAGCCGAGAAACCCACTCTGGACACACGTCCGTTCATGACCGGGCCGGCATTAAATGCAACGCCGGCCGAGCTCCTCCTGTCCGACGTCTATTTAATCTCCTATTTAAATGAGGCCAGACGCCGGCCAAGAATCGCACACCTTCGCCGCTCGCCTATCTCCTCCTTCACCATTTTCTCCACTCTTACAATGGCTTACGAAGAGTAGTTATCCGGCATCCAAGTCGGCATGTGGTTCAGCAACTCGCCGCTCCAGGCCAGCTCCATGAGGAGCGGCGAGCTGCTCCACGCCGGCACGGCGGGGAGCACGGGCATCGTCGCTGCCATCCACGCTGCCGCCTCGTACAGCGCCTCCCGTGTATGCGACCACATCTCCCGTTTCTGTGGCCGAGACTCCCATGCCTGCGGCCGCGTCATGCAAGCAGAGACAGAAGCCGGGTGCGCGGAGAGCGATGAGTCGTTGGCCAGCGCCTCCGCGTCCGCCGCCATCATTGAGGAGAAGTAAAACACGGGAGGCCGCCGCTGCTTGGGTCCCATGAAGGCCACCGCCGAGGCGACGCCGGCATACACAGCAGGTGTCTTGCCGGATCCTTTTGTTGCGAGGACCTTCGTCGACCCCGCATGGGCTCGACGGAAGCGGAGAAGCCCCCTTCAGACTCCATCTTGGGCATCAACCAACGATGTCAGTTGAGCGGTGGGGAAGCGAGCCATCCTTTGAGCTGAAGCATATACCTCTGGGGCTCCCAGCAGTCTGGTGATCGTGCAACCGAACATGAGGAAGACAAATGGATCAGCGGGCGACCATTTAGGCTAGGTATTATTATACATGTGCTATTCAGGACTAGCACCGCTTAGTTGATTTGAATGTAATGAAATCCGTCATGTTTGTATGAAGATCCGATATTTTATATGAATTCCGTCATTGTTTATACTCCCTCCATCTCAGTTTACAAGTTTTGCATGTGTACCTAGGTCGTTAATTTGACCAACTTAATAAGAGGCATACATTACAAAAAATATATCATTAGAAACTTTAGATATTCTATTTTCTAATGATATAATTTTTACGTCAAAAAATTTATTTTATATAAGTTAAATTGACGACCTAGATACACGTGCAAGCCTTGTAAACTGAGATGGAGGGAGTATGAAATATCGCCGTGTTTGCATGAATTTCGTCCGGTTGGTCGAGTTGCTATTAGAATGTGTGCGGCTACGGTTGGATGGCATAATTTGCGGGTCGCCGGTTGGTCTGCGGCCGGCTCGGGCGGCGTGGTGGGATAAAAAAAGCACAGCTCGTGCGAGCTCGTCTCCAACGCGCGCGCTGGAGGATGCATGTGCACCCGAGCTCTTCCTTGTTCATCGGTGGCAAAGGCACGGGTGGACAAAAGGGTCGCCAATATTTTGGCTACCCCGGGCAAGATCCAAATAGCCCCTCCCAGCCCCACCCCTCCCAGCACATTCAAATCCCTCGTTCGCCGTGAAATTTTGCCATGTGTTGTTTTCATGGATATTTTGCTGTGTGAAAACAAATTTAAATATGAACGAATAATCGGTGTCCGCGGTCTTCTGCCGGGACACAGTTGGATGGCCTCATAGTAGTAGTAGTGTAGAGTACTACTAGTACTACTAGATAGTGAGTGTTTACTATTGTATCTACGTACTAATTGCAACACATGCATGTGTTAGGAGTATAATGACCATGTACGGATTTGATGGTAAGATTTATGTAAGTTGGATGTCATATTATTGCTCTAACATGTGGTCAAAGTTAGCCTCCAAAACGCATTTTATACCCTATATGGATTGAGGGAGTACATGCATTGCTGAGGTTTCTCTTAATCCTTGCGTGCAACGTTTTTATTAAAGCTTGAAATGTGAACATGTGAATGGGAGGGACTACTACAACCCTTCCAAAAGAACTGTAGTACTAATGGTATCGTACGCCCTCCGTTCACCATCTCACATGCTCAGTACTTTTGCGAACTATGGAAGTAACAAACTTATTCCACCACTCAGCATCTATTATGGATGCATTGTGGATTATAAGTTGAGTCATATAGACCGGAAAGTAGGCACTTAGGGCATCCACAATGTATGCTTTTTGTTTCCTCTAAGCCCTCTCTCCTCTTAGAGGCAGGCCTCTATACATTGCATGAACTGCCTCTAACAAAAAATTGGCTAGCATTGCGTCTAACCTTAGAGGCTGCCTCTAAAAATGTAACAATCCATCTGGTCCCAATTGTCAACCTTAGGAAGCATAAGAAAGTAGGAGTACAAGAGAAATAGTACTGATTGGACAAATGTGTTGCTAATCAATACTATTTAAATTTCTGCTAGGGCCCACCTTAGAGGCTGGTTAGAGTCTCTATACATTGTGGTTTTTTCATTTGATAAGAGGCAAACCATGTGGGGCCTACCTTAGAGGCAAGGCTCTATACACTGGAGATGCTCTGCATGTATTACTTTTGATGTGCCCCATCAACTCGTAAAACGAGGAGAAGCTTGCTTAGTACGCCGTCTCCCCCGCCCACGGGCGCGGTGGCTCGCAGAGTCGCATGACAAGGAGAAGCTTGCTTACTACGCCTACGCCCGCTCCCTCGCCCACGCGCGCGGTGGCTCGCAGGAAGAGGAGAAAATTTTACTACTCCCTCTGTTACTCCTCATCCCTACCTTGGTTAGAGAGATTATCATATTGTTTAAAATATATCTTTTAGTAGTAGGAGTAGTACAGTGGTACATAGGAGTAGTACTACAGCAATTTCCTTGGAGTTCGTGGTGCAGCAAGCTACCCTAGGCTATGTTACTACTCCCTCCTTTCCGGTTTATGGCTCAATTTCAAAATCTCTCCAACCAAGGTAGACGGTGAGTGGTGGAATTAATTTCGTAGTTTGCACAAGTAATTAGTATGCTCGTTTTTCTCAAGAAGTTATGTTTACGGATGCATTACTTACAATGAAAGCTTGCATGACCACTAAATTTCCATGAACTTCTACATGCATTGGTGAGTTTTCTCTTGATACTGCTTGCATCGGGTGATTTAATGCACCTCGAAATCCAAACATGTGATGGTACTACTAGTAGAATTGAGACTTATAAAACGGAAAAACGAATTTTTTTAGATGAGCCCTATAAACCGGAAAGGAGGGAGTAGTAAGTAGTACTACCTCCATAGTGGGTACGTACTCCGTAAAATCAGATTTTCCCAAAACTAAGTCGCTCAACCTTTATTTGCTTGTTTCCCTTCCTGCCTCGTTGCCTCGAACAGACTATGCCAAACTCCCCTGCCTGCTGCGCGGGAAAATACCCGCCCTCGCCTTTTTTAGTCCGGGTTTGTATCGATGGATCGCGCGAAGCAGCAAAAACCAAGCCGTGTCTTGTACTCCTCCGTCGTACTAAAAGAGTGGAGACGCTCGCTTTCATGAATTATGTACATCCTCTCGCCGACATGTGGGACATATAGCAACCGGGTCGACGTGTCATGCACCAAATAACAGTGCAGAATAGCAGGGGGGATGCACTCCAGTCATAGCGCCCCAGTAGTAGTAATGAGCAATGAGACGTCAAATCACAATGCCGCACCTTCCCAGACGGATGAAGCAACCATTATTTCACACCTCGCTGAATCCGCTTCGCCATCATCTCCTTCAAGAAAACCACGTATTGCTTCTGCCATTGTTCTGCCTCAAGAGGGACGCGCATCGCCTTGGTACACCATGATACGTGGGACCGCATGACAAGCCATGCTCCCCCGCCCACCGCTTGGTAAAATCACCTCATTTTTACTACTTCCTCCGTCTCGGTTTATAGGGCATGCACGTCGTTCTAGGTTGAGAATTTAACTAGCTATATATGTGATGAACAATATATGTTTAGAAACTACATCCGCTTACGAACCCAATGATATACTTTTTGTGACATAGTAACTCATATTTAGTTAGTCAAATGGATGACCTAGAACTACGTGCACGCCCTATAAACCGAGACGGAGGGAATAGTATCTTTTTAGATCAATATAGTCGGGATTCACAAAGGAGCAAAACCAAGTGGTAGGCTGCTCCTGTCGTGTTGGCGTAGCAACTCAAGCAGGGTCAGTCCGCACACAAAATGGCGACACACTTAATAGGACCCCTTTGGCCGACATGTGGCTCATCCACCGTCTTGTTCCATGTGCGATGTACCAAATTACAGTTTGGAGCAGCGGTTGGACTTGGAGTCACCCCGGTCGTAGCGCCGTAGTAGTAGTAAATGAGCGATGAGGGGTCAAATCACAAAGCCCCACCCTTCCCGCATTAAGCTGGACGCACGAAGCAACCATCATTTCACTCTAGGGCGCATGAGCATAAAGAAAAGAGAAAACCAATGATGTGTGCGGCAGCTACCTAGGGCACCCTAGGGTAGGAGCCTCCACTACAAATCCGCTTCTCCCTCGTCCTCTTGAAGAAAACCGATGATGCGTGCGGCGGGTAGGGTTTGTAGGATTACTACGGCATGCGGGGCCACGGCGTAGTAAACGGGAGAGGGATTGAGTTCGAGTCGACACCTTAACATGGGTGGGCCGCTTGGTTTTACGGGAACGAGGCAGCATTTTGGGTTCGGGGACCAGTGGAGATATACGTAGTACAAAAAATTGTGGACGTAGGTTCGACCGAAAGGCAATGATGCATGGGCCCCGCATTTTGATATACCCGCGGCCGCGTGAGATTTGCTACTCAAAATAATGCATAAAAGTTCCTCCAAAAACATCTATAACTAATGGGAAGTGAATGTATGCTTAAAATGAAAATGTAATACAAAGAGAAAAAATGAATTGCAGTTAAAAGAATGACATTTCTAACAAAAATGTGAATGTGAACTACATATGTGTGCACGTGACCAACACATACATTGTCAATACAAAATCTAATGCAAGAAATAACTAATGAGTAATATGGACGAATTGATGATGTGGTGCTTGCATGCATAGAGTACAAAAACAATGTGATTTATGACTTGCATGCATGACGTGTTCTTGTGCCATAGTTGCATGTCCAGGAAAAAAGCTACTAGTGGGTTGTATTAGCTATTTAGGAATAGAAGATGTATACATTGAAGTTGCAGGGAAAGAGATGACATGTCTCTCAATTCCTATGAGTAGGAATTGAAAAGAGATGTCATTTGGTTCACATCATAGGAACTTATCTATTGAATCTAGAGATGACATGTATCTCAATTCCTATGAGGAGGGATTAGAAAAGAGATGTCATTTGGTTCACATCATAGGAACTTTTCTATTGAATATACGCTAATGTTTATTTTCCTTTGAAATTGTGGGAGTATAGGAATCCATTCATATGAACCAAGTGGCTCTAAAGCTATAAAAATGATATCATGTTTATTTTCCTTTGAAATATGGAGTATATGAATCTATTCCTATGAACCAATTGGCTCTAAAGGAAAAAATCCTATAAAAATCATATCATATAGAGTTCCTATGATATTCCTCCACACCAAAGGATGGTTGAAATTGCTGCAGGTGATACGACGGTCTTTCTTTGTACACTCCTCCCCCATCTTTATAGTTACCTCTCGAAGATGAATGAAATGATATATACTGGGTATTCTATATGTGCATTTTGGTATACGAAAACTCGGTAAATGTTTGCGAGGTACAAATTTCCAATAAAGCTATATGCACTACATTTTTGAACGGAGGGAGGAGCATACGACAGTTGCTAACACTCACGTGGAAGATTTGTGTGTCGGAGGAGTGGCTGTTCTGTTAAATGACATGGCAAAACTGACACTGTCGGATGCAGATCTAACGGTTCTTACGGCGTTCGTCAGGAAACGGCTTTTGGCGAACGTTTGTCAGATATGATTTACGAACACATGCATTGCATTGATACGTGCCCCCTCTATCTCACGCACACACGCACCCTCACGAGTCACGACTCTCCCGAGTCCTCTCGCACCCACCGTCTATCCGTAGGTAGACGTCACACACATATGTGCTCTTCACACCCTACCCTCAGAACTTCTAAAAAATAAAAGGCGTCGCACACCTTTTATTTTAACTCACACGTCACACACTTAAACTATTTCTCTTGTGGCGAACGTTCTTTGGGCATAGTATATTGTACTCTCATGAAGAGAAGCGGTGCACGCACGCACTAGTTCTCTCACACCCACTCGCGGGTACATGTAGGAGCGCATTTTTTTTAAGCTAGGAGCGCATTTGTTTACAAAGAGGTATCCCAATTGACATTTTGACCAGTCTAGTTTTCAACTTGATGGAGGGTCGGGGACCGCACGTGAATGATACAGTATTGTGCGTCCTGGACGTGGTGGCACGTTATTGATCGAGTTTTATTTTTACTTGAACTCTAAATGAAAATAGTGGTTCACGCGTATTCAATTTAATAACGGCTGGCACAATGAAATCACTCCACTATATATATAAGCAGGAGCCTCGGCGCTTGCTTTACTTGGTTCCTCTCTTTCACTCTCTCATGCTCTCCAGATCTAAGCAAGACATAGGTGGCCACACTTTCTCTCTGCTCTGGGCTGGTCACAAATCCGGCCGGACCACCTCGACCGGGGCAGGGGTGTAGGTGCATCGTTCACGCGGTCGTCAGCGGCGAGGGAGGAGACCAACAGTTGCCCGCGCGTCCCAATCGGCGGCCGTGCCGTTCTCTCTGAGACAGTGCCGGCTCGGGAGGGCCTCCGACCCCTTCTTCCTCCCTGCAGTATTGTGGCCAAGATGCGGCCTCCCGACGCCGTGTTTGCCACATGCCGATGACCCTCAAGTATATATTCCTTCGAAACCTGCCTTACTCTACTGCCCCAGCTCCCCACGTGGCTACGTGTGGATCTTTTTCTACTTCCGTCGGCTGTTCCAAAGCCACCTAGACTTTTACTATTATTAGAGGTAAAGCTAGTTCATACAGTCGAATCTAAGAGTTGGTTCAAACAGGGAAGAAAGTGGGAAAGTTGTAGCATGAATCTAGGACTTGGTTCTAAGAGGAAACGGGGGAAAGTAGTAGATACTGGCTACCCAACCGGTCTCTTGGCTGAAAAGGCGAAGAAAGCGTGGTGGATGGCGAAGGGTGGGCGGGAATTGGACCTGTCTATTGGTCGAAAAAGGAAAGAAAGTGAGGGGTGTTGGGGTACAACGCAAATGAGAACGAGCAGGTCTAGATTTCCTGTGCTCACATAGGAAAATGTCGCCGAGGAGATAAAAAATGGGACAAATGCAGACATGCTGCCTGAGTGTTTGCCGCTCTCGGCAACCACATCTGCCTCACCACTTTATGCCCCTACTGTCCCTACGCCCATATCGCTACCGTTAATGTAAAATCACATGAAGCATTAAGCAATGCCACCTAATGTCACTATTAAGTAATGGTCTAGTGCCGTCGATAAATTGAAGCAATGCCACCTAATGTCACTATTAAGTAATGGTCTAGTGCCGTCGATAAATTGAAGCAATGCCACCACCATTTTATGAAGTGCTTCTGTCTTGCTTTATTTCCCATGAATTGTGTTTTTCCAGTTACACTTAAATCTCACACTGCTAACATTGCTTCATCCCAGTGGAACTGCACAAATTTGATTGCACATTTACTGACCATGTGCTACTCTCATGACAGTATATACTAATGCTATTATTCTGCATGTTAATCTAGTGGCAGTGTTGATGTGATGTGATGCTACTTACTTAAGGGCACTTTCATACTGTCAATGTAGTGCCAATTATAACATAATAGATGCTGCTGTTAATCATATGCCACTGCAAATAACTGTCACTGTTTAAATAACCGTATTTCATATTTGCGCAAACAGGGATGTCTGTCTCCATATCGTTTCTATCTGCGCAATCAAAAGTACACACCTCAGTTTTAGTAGAACTGCACAAAATGAGATGGCTACTCCTAGCTGCCGTCGTCTAACCACCCGTCTTCCAGGTATTCCTACATTGGTAGTAACTAGGTAGAATGACAAACGCAATCTAAAAGAAGCTGATTCGTATGTTTTACTTCCTGATTGCAGTGCAGGGACGAGCGAAAACAACTACATCCTAGTCGGGAATGCACTTTCTCCTAGTTCATCCATGGACCGAGGACTAGCTGGCACGGTTGCACGGAGGTTTTTGGGACAGGTGCGCGGACAAGAGGCATTGTGGTCTGCTTATTTCTGCAAATAGCGGTGCTTAAATTTAGTGGAACTGCATAAGAAGTTCAGATGGTCAGTACACTACATGGTTCAGTTCAGCATTCCAACTGAGAACACAATTATAATTGGTTATTCTAGAATGAGAGAACCTAACCCTGGATGGTGGCAACTAGAAAAACCAGAGTGAACTCCAGGAAATTAAAGCCTGCCTAGGGAGGCCCTTTGCTCAGAGAAGCCTTGCTTGATTTTTTCTGATTTGTAAACCTTCTCATAACTTTGTCTTTTGCTGTGAACTAGTATATGTTTGTTATGTTCTATGAATCATTGAGATGTATAAAATTGCTTAACTTATGCTTTTCAAGTATTTTATGAAGCCGAGTTTAATGTGAATGTTCCACATGAATGCTGGACTAGCGTGTGAACGTTTGGAATTTACATTGTGGCCTTAGTTAACTGCATGAACTACTGTAACAAGATACGTAGTTGCTTATATGTCAGACAACAAATTATTGATTGTTAGCTGGTCGATAGCCGAGTTTTCTAGTGTTGAAGCGAGCTGAGCCAATGTGCCGTGTTTTGCACAACTGCTTACAAGTGGGGTAGCACCAACAGTGTTTACAAGAACTTAACCAGCCTTACGTACCCTATGTATACGTCGGCGCACAGTTCTCGAACGAGTACTCTATTTCATCAAACACACACTGCTCGTATGATAAATCGTGACAACTTATGTCTTACCATGCCATATTACATGAAAAAACTAGTGAGGACGCATCTGTTTCGGCAACAATTAGGATGGTTCTCACATGATTCACGGGCACACAAAAGTAGCAGCAGTTCCCATAGACGGATTCAAATAGAGTACTAGCCCCAGAGGGCTCGATAATAGGCAAGGTTCGGATAATTAGACACAATCCAAACTACTATTAAACACTAGCTGGGACAACTATTTGATGCCTCGATCTAATTTGGGATGGACACAAGATGGACCTTGCCATGAACATCATCGAAGATGTCCAGCAGTAGCTCAATCCTGTGAACCTTCCTAAAGATAACCTTGTGGCCTTGCCACTCATAAACTTGTTTGTGGAGGCATGCCATGTCATCTTCCTGTGTAACCTTGACAAGAACAGTATGCCTCACAAACGAAGGAGTAGCTTTGAACTTCTTGTGCTTCAGTACAGCCTGGACAACATGCCTAACAACAGTGAGGCTGGAATACATCTCAACATTTGTATAAGTGCAAATGGCTTCCAAGATCCAACAGCCTAAGAACTCTGTTTTCCCAGTGCGTATATTCAGGTCATCCGCCTCATAGCAAGTGACATGTACAACCACACAATCCTTGTCTGCATCAGGGCTCTAATTGAAACAGAAACAAATTCTGAATTACTTTCCAATATAAGAAACACAAGTTATTTAAACCACTATGTAGAGTCAAAAGTATGCATGACAGGGAAGGTAGCATGGCATCGAAGCTAATAAAAATTTGCATTATTTATCACCACATACTTAGATGAAAAACCACAATCGAGATCGGCAAAGAAGAAAATCACCTTGGCAGCTCAGCGGGGGGGGGGGGGGGACACATCCTCGAAGGGGGAAAACTGCTCCTGCAGGGCCACGGGGGCTGTAACCTCAAACAGGGCGTTGACCATCTCAGTAGTGGCCGTGAGCGTATCTGGGGTCGGCTCGGTGGCTGCCTCCATCTTCTTGGAGCTCTCTGTCTTGTGGGGATCAGCCTCCCGCGTCTGCTCCAACATCGGTAGATCTTTGCCTGGTTCTCCTTGGTCCATCATGAAACTGACGAATACTAGGAGACCACTGAAACGAAAACACAATCGCAATGACAATGAAACAAAAAAGAGAGTGAGGATCGGTTACTGCTTTGCAAAAGTTCTTTTTTTTTGAACGAAAATATACCAACATCACGGATCCGCTTACCTTCCCTTCGTTGGGAGAGAAGAACAGTGGCAGATGCGAGTGTTGGCTTTCTTGAAGACGGTGAGGGAGAAGGGGATTCAGCGAAGAGTGAAATGATGGTTGCTTCGTCCGTCAAACTTAGACCACGGGGAGGTGGGGTTTTGTGATACGACGGCTCGTTACTGCCGCGCTACGACCGGGGTGACTCTCCACCTGCATACTGCCTTCTAATTTGGTGGATGGCATTTGGGCCCGCGCGCGGCATGGCCCGCATGTCGGTGAACAAAAGTAAAATGACATTTAGTAGAGGGAGACGTTTCGATGACCTCGGAGGAGCCAGAAGCGGTAGTGTATCCACTGTACTAGTAGTAATTGTTTTTCTGGGTAGCTGTAGAGTGTCTCCACTGTACTAGTAGTAATTGTTTCTCTGGGCCCAAGACAAAACAGCCCATCCACCCTAGTAAATAATAAAATCAATTCAAAAGCCCATATATTTACTTAATGAGAGGCACTACCCAGCACACCGCCCCCAAAAAAACCTGGGTGCTCTTCTTCCTCCTCACTCCCACCCACCTCACGTCAGCTCGCTCCACTCGTACCCCCAAATTCCTCACCTCACTCCTACAGAAAACCCCAGCTCCCCTTCTTCCTCACTACAATATAAAAACCCTAGCTCCCCTTCTTCTTCACTCGCACTAC
Source organism: Thinopyrum elongatum (assembly GCA_011799875.1). Classification (NCBI taxonomy): domain Eukaryota; kingdom Viridiplantae; phylum Streptophyta; class Magnoliopsida; order Poales; family Poaceae; genus Thinopyrum; species Thinopyrum elongatum. The sequence goes on from CM022302.1 coordinate 105,030,470, forward strand.
AACTAGGCTCATCATTCGTTACTCTGCTCAAATCCGTGAGCTCGACGCGATGCCCTCGAGGAAAATGGAGTCGGCTGACCCCAGCGCCAAGAAGATGAGGCTCCCGCCAAAGGCGATGCCTGTTGTAGATCCCGCACCCGGCAGCGCAGGGAGAAGTGGCGAGCCCACCCCCACCGGATCCCAGGAACCCGTAGAATCTCGGGTGGACCGCATCAGCGATCTCCCGGACGCCATCCTTGGGGAGATCATCTCGCTTCTCCCCACCAAGGATTGCTGCCGCACCCAAGTCCTCTCAATTCGGTGGCACCCTCTATGGCGCGCCGCACCCCTTAATCTTGACTGTCGTCGGCTATCTCTCTTTAATGATTTTGAACTCCCCAGAGCCATCATCTCGTCCCACCAGAGCTCCGTTCAAAGCCTCTGCATCCCGTCATGCTACCTGAGCAAGCACACCATGCCCTACACGGTGGACGCCTGGCTGAAATCCCCTGAATTCATAGAACTACAGCTGCTTGAGTTCTACTATTCCCCAGGAAATCACCTACCAGATATCGAACGCCATGTACTTATGCCCTCAGCACCGATGTCCATCTCGCAGTTTTCCTCCTCTCTCCACACCGCCACCTTTGCGCTGTGCTACATACCAGATAATCTGGTACTAAACCTTCGACTCCCATTTCTCAAAAAACTTTCACTTGTGCAGGTACGTATATCGGAGGCCTCATTGCACAGCATCATCCACTCCAGTTGCCCTGCCCTGGAGTGCTTGGTGCTTGTTTTCACAGTTAGAATCGGTTGTCTCCAAATAAAGTCGCCTAACCTTCTAAGAATTGGAATTTCTTTTGACGGAAGGCAGCTCATCATCCAAGATGCCCCTTCACTTCAAAGGTTGATCCTTGATTCTAGTTATTCACCGTCGCAAATAACCGTCGTCTCTGCGCCTAAACTAGAGACCTTTGGTGTAATACATGATCTCTGTGCTCATTTCAAGATGGTGTTTGGCTCCATGGTTCTTTAGGTACTGTATATTATCATCTACACTTGTAACCATAAGCTGCATTTTAAATTTCTGCGCATAAGTTATATATCATCTTGGAGTACACATTTTGTACTAATATTATGTTCTATGCTCAATGAAGAGTTTCTCCATGGATAGCCTATCAATGGTGCTGGATTCTGTCAAGATCTTATATATCCAAATGAATAGTTTTGATCTGAAAAAGATTATTGGCTTGTTGCAATGCTTTCCATGTCTAGAGAAGTTGTATATAAAGGTGATAATTTCATGCACATTGGAAGCCCGCATATAGTGTACTAGAATTAACCGTTCAGCTGTTGCTCTTTCGACACTCTTTTTTTAGACCTTAACTATTTTCAATCTTCATGTCTATTTAGGCAACAGGACGGGGGAAGAAAGTTATAACCAATCGGTGGATTCGTAAGCACCGGGATTTTCTCACTTCTCATGACATTCGATTGAAGACAATAACACTGGAACGATATGTAGCCAACCATGCAAATACTAGATTTGTCACATTCTTCCTACTGAATGCGAGGTTACTATTGTCCATCAGGCTTAAGTTTATCAGCAGCATGGTTTTGACGGATGGGTATGTCGAAGAGCAAAGAAAGGAGTTTCAGGTGGACAAAAGAGCTTCTGAACGTGCCGGGCTTCAATTTACAACATCTTGTGGTCATAATCCAGTAAATTTTATGACCCAGAATGTTCATTCTATGGACCTGACCGATCCATTTGATTGTGACTGCCGAAAACAGTGCTGGAGTTAGATGTTGTTGCCCTTTTCAATCTGGGTTTTGTCTAAACCTGATGAACAATTAACCATCGTGCTTTTGTACAGTTTTAAGCTCGAGTTAGATGTTGTTTGCCCTTTGCAACTCGGTTGTGACTGTCATATTTTCTTTGAAACAAGGCAAATGGCTTGCCATTTGTTTAATTAAGAGTGAAATATTGTAACAAATCCCAACCAAGGGAAATAACATCACTCTCGTCGGCTGCTTGAGCTCACTGTGCATTACAGAACCCAAGTGATTAGCCCCCACCAGCACCCACAAACTTATTTTGAACTAGCACACCAAATGGGCTGTAAATTTTCATAAGAAAGGCTGCATGACCGTGACAGATTTGGATTCTGACATTTGGGACCCACGAGAAAAAAGCCTATCCAAGGTGGTGTCGACTTACTAGCTAGTCAACAAACGATTCTGCCTACCAGCCGTTGGATTGACATCCAACATCTGTCGTGTATCTTCTATCTCTTGTCTTTTTCCTCCAGCCGCCCAAACCAAACCACCCCATCGGTTCCGCCTGCTCCCGCCTCCCACGGCTGGCTGCACCTCCGCTGACCTACCGTACCCTCCAACATTGGCCAGTCCCTCCCTCTATTCCCCCACATGTCCTGTTATTCTCCGGCGATGTCAGCCCCAACACGCACCCGCACCCGAACCAGTCAACCCTCGTACTCCCCTCCGCCTGCGACTGGACCAGCGCATATTCCACGGCTCCTGTTTGTTCCGTTCGAGGCCTCGCCGTCGTCCTCCGCCTTGGTTCGCTCGCCGTGCGTGGTGCGCCGCCCTCTTGTGTTGTCAACGTTGTCAACAACTGAGAGGAACAAGGAGATGACTGTACATGGAGAGGATGATAGTAGGGACCCACCAGGGTCATGGCAGTACGCAAGCAAGTGCCTCATTATTACAAGCTCAAAAAAATGGTTCCTCCTAATGGTTGGACATCTGGGGCCCACGCCATTGTCAACGTAGTCAATAAACAAGAGAATTACACAACGAGCGGCTGACACCAGGGACCCAGCAGGTCGCGCAGTTGTTATTTACTTTTTTTTTGAGGAACAAGCAGTTGTTATTTATACTAGTTTTAGAGATGGATCAGGGTAACAATGGGGCTGTGCGGGGGCTGTGGCCCGTCTAGCCAGGGTTTTATTTATGTTTACCACATCATGAGCCTAGTTGTGTTTTTTTTTCTTGCTGAAAATGGCTAGCCCAGTTCTACTTTTTTTAAAGAAATACCCAACCGAGGCCTACTTTCTTTGTCAGCCCTGCTGGGCTGTAAATCTTTCAAGACGAGGAGAGTTTCATTCGGCTTGCCCAGAAAATGGGCTATCAGTAATGAGAAATGGGCTGTACATTTTTAAAACACATCAAACCGGGAATTAGGTTCATTTTTTTTCATTTCAAGATTTTAAATTCCATTGATTTTCATGCGTGGACAATTATTTGGATTTTATATTTATACAAATTTATTTTTAAAATTAGTTTGAATGTGACTCAAAATTTCAGGATTAAAAATAGTTGACCGCACCAAAATATGCAAAATTTCGTATAATATTTAACCGTGGCCACAATATGCGCTGTAATGCTAACAAAAAGAATATGGGCTCCAAAAAAATCTTTAAGAATTAGCAAATGGGCTGTAAATTATTATAAATAATGGCAGATGGGCTGTAAGCAGTTTTCCACACATTTGAGGCTGACTTGTGCGCCTACTATAGGTTGACGCGTACGCTTTCCTAAAAAAAAGGTTGACGCACACGCAATGCCGTGTCAACACACGAGAGCAGTGACTGTTGGATGTCCATCCAACGGCCGTCGTGCTTCTTTAATCTCTGCTCTTCCTGCTCCAGTCGCTCAAACAAGCGCCGGCGGGACTGCCTACTCCCTCCTCCCGCGGCCGGCTGTGCTGCCGCACAGGCCTCACCGCCCCACCGTACTCCCATCGCTGGCCTAGCCATCCCTCTACTCACCCACACCTGCTGTTGTTCTCCGGCGACGGCAGACGAACCAGTAAACCATCGCACTCCCCTCCGCGTGGGAAACAACTGCCGAGTCTTCCCTGGCTCCGTGTCATTCCCTTCCTAGGTCTCGCCGTCGTCCACCGCCCTGGTGCTCTCAGCGCGGCGTGGTCAACGAACGACATCCATCGGAAGTGGACTGTACGTGGAGAGGCTGACAGCTGGGTCGATAGCCGCACGCAAGGAAATGCCTCCTTATTACGCGCAAAATAATGATTCCTCCACCTGACAACTGGGACCCACCGGAAGGGCCTCTGTATTTCACGAAAAAATGTGCCACCGCTGACAGCTCGGACCCACCAGCTATATCTTTGCACGCACGGAAGTGCCTCCTTATTACGCACAAAAAAAGGTATACTCCCCAGCTAGCTGGGACCCACCATAGTGGGAGGCTGACTTGTGGGCCTACTAAGTTGATGCGGACTGAGGGCTTTGTCAACTTAGTCAATATGAACGACTCTAGCTCTAGTGACCGTACGATGTCAATACAACGGCCGTAGTGCTTCTTCAACCTCTGGTCTTCTTGCTCCAGCTGCCCAAACCAGCGCCGGTCGTGCCGCCTGCTCCTGCCTCCCGTGGCCGGCTCTGCTGCAACGGAGGCCTGACCGCCCCACCCTACTCCAACCTCTGGCCAGGCCATCCCTCTACTCACCCACAACCCCTGTTATTCTGCGGCGACGGCAGACTCACACCGCAGCCGAACCAGTCAACCCTCGTACTCCTCTCCACGTGGGCATCCACTACCGCGTCTTCCCCAGCTCTGCGTCGTCCCCTTCCTAGGCCTTGCCGTCGTCCACCGCCTTGGTGCTCTCAGCGCGGCGTGGTCAATGTGGTCAAGGAACGACTTCCATCGGAAGAGTACTATACGTGGAGAGGCTGACAGCTGGGTCCACGGCCGCAGCAAGGAAGTGCCTCCTTATTACGCGCAAAATAATGATTCCTCCACCTGACAGCAGGGACCCACCGGACGGGCCATCCTATTTCACGAAAAAAAGGAGTTTCAGGTGGACAAAAGAGCTTCTGAACGTGCTGAGCTTCTATTTACAACATCTTGTGGTCATAATCCAGTAAATTTTATGACCCAGGATGTTCATTCTATGGACCTGACCCATCCATTTGACTGTGACAGCCGAAAACAGTGCTGGAGTTAGATGTTGTTGCCCTTTTCAATCTGGGTTTTGTCTAAACCTGACGAACAATTAACCCTCGTGGTTTTGTACAGTTTGTAAGCTGGAGTTAGATGTTGTTGCCCTTTTCAACTCGGCTGTGACTGTCATATTTTCTTTGAAACAAGGCAAATGGCTTGCCATTTGTTTAATTAAGGGTGAAATATTGTAACAAATCCCAACCAAGGGAAATAACATCACTCTCGCCGGCTGCTTGAGCTCACTGTGCATTATAGAACCCAAGTGATTAGCCCCCACCAGCACCCACAAACTTATTTTGAACTAGCACACCAAATGGGCTATAAATTTTCATAAGAAAGGCTGCATGACCATGACAGATTTGGATTCTGACATTTGGGACCCACGAGGAAAAAGCCTATCCAAGGTGGTGTCGACTTACTAGCTAGTCAACAAACGATTCTGCCTACCAGCCGTTGGATTGACATCCAACATCTGTCGTGTATCTTCTATCTCTTGTCTTCTTCCTCCAGCCGCCCAAACCAAACCACCCCGTCGGTTCCACCTGCTCCCGCCTCCCACGACTGGCTGCACCTCCGCCGCCCTACCGTACCCTCCAACGTTGGCCAGTCCCTCCCTCTATTCCCCCACATGTCCTGTTATTCTCTGGCGACGTCAGCCCCAACACGCACCCTCACCAGAACCAGTCAACCCTCATACTCCCCTCCGCCTGCGACTGGACCAGCGCATATTCCATGGCTCCTGTTCGTTCCGTTCGAGGCCTCGCCGTCGTCCTCCGCCTTGGTTCGCTCGCCGTGCGCGGTGCGCCGCCCTCTTGCGTTGTCAACGTCGTCAACAACCGAGAGGAACAAGGAGATGACTGTACATGGAGAGGATGACAGTAGGGACCCACCAGGGTCATGGCAGTACGCAAGCAAGTGCCTCGTTATTACAAGCCCAAAAAAATGGTTCCTCCTAATGGTTGGACATCTGGGGCCCACACCATTGTCAACGTAGTCAATAAACAAGAGAATTACACAACGAGCGGCTGACACCAGGGACCCAGCAGGTCGCGCAGTTGGTATTTACTTTTTTAGGAACAAGCAGTTGTTATTTATACTAGTTTTAGAGATGGATCAGGGTAACAAAGGGGCTGTGCGGGGGCTGTGGCCCGTCTAGCCAGGGTTTTATTTATGTTTACCACATCATGAGCCTAGTTGTGTTTTTTTCTTGCTGAAAATGGCTAGCCCAGTTATACTTTTTTTAAAGAAATACCCAACCGAGGCCTACTTTCTTTGTCAGCCCTGCTAGGCTGTAAATCTTTCAAGATGAGGAGAGTTTCATTCGGCTTGCCCAGAAAATGGGCTATCAGTAATGAGAAATGGGCTGTACATTTTTAAAATACATCAAACCGGGAATTAGTTTCATTTTTTTTCATTTCAAGATTTTAAATTCCATTGATTTTTATGCGTGGACAATTATTTGGATTTTATATTGATACAAATTTATTTTTCAAATTAGTTTGAATGTGACTCGAAATTTCGGGATTAAAAATAGTTGACCGCACCGAAATATGCAAAATTTCGTATAATATTTAACCGTGGCCACAATATGGGCTGTAATTCTAACAAAAAGAATATGGACTCCAAAAAAATCTTTAAGAATTAGCAAATGGGCTGTAAATTATTATAAATAATGGCAGATGGGCTATATGCTGTTTTCCACACATTTGAGGCTGACTTCTGCGCCTACTATAGGTTGACGCGTACGCTTTCCTAAAAATAAAGGTTGCCGCACACGCAATGCCGTGTCAACACACGAGAGCAGTGACTGTTGGATGTCCATCCAACGGCCGTCATGCTTCTTTAATCTCTGCTCTTCCTGCTCCAGTCGCTCAAACAAGCGCTGGCGGGACTGCCTACTCCCTCCTCCCGCGGCCGGCTGTGGTGCCGCGCAGGCCTCACCGCCCCACCATACTCCCATCGCTGGCCTAGCCATCCCTCTACTCACCCACACCTGCTGTTATTCTCCGGCGACGGCAGACGAACCAGTAAACCCTCGCACTCCCCTCCGCGTGGGAAACAACTGCCGAGTCTTCCCTCGGTCCGTGTCGTTCCCTTCCTAGGTCTCGCCGTCGTCCACCGCCCTGGTGCCCTCGGCACGGCGTGGTCAACGAACGATATCCATCGGAAGTGGACTATACGTGGAGAGGCTGATAGCTGGGTCCATGGCCGCACGCAAGGAAATGCCTCCTTATTACGCGCAAAATAATGATTCCTCCACCAGACAACTGGGACCCACCGGAAGTGCCTCTGTATTTCACGAAAAAAACGTGCCCCCCGCTGACAGGTCGGACCCACCAGCTATATCTTCGCATCCACGGAAGTGCCTCCTTATTACGCACAAAAAGAGGTATACTCCCCTGCTAGCTAGGACCCACCATAGTGGGAGGCTGACTTGTGGGCCTAATAAGTTGATGCGGACGGAGGGCTTTGTCAACTTAGTCAATATGAATGATTCTAGCTCCAGTGACCATACGATGTCAATACAACGGCCGTAGTGCTTCTTCAACCTCTGGCCTTCTTGCTCCAGCTGCCCAAACCAGCGCCGGTCGTGCCGCCTGCTCCTGCCTCCTGTGGCCGGCTCTGCTACCACGCAGGCCTGACCGCCCACCCTACTCCAACCTCTGGCCAGGCCATCCCTCTACTCACCCACAACCCCTGTTATTCTGTGGCGATGGCAGCCTCACATCGCAGCCGAACCAGTCAACCCTCGTACTCCTCTCCACGTGGGCATCCACTGCCGCGTCTTCCCCAGCTCTGCGTCGTAGCCTTCCTAGGACTTGCCGACGTCCACCGCCTTGGTGCTCTCAGCGCGGCGTGGTCAATGTGGTCAAGGAACGACTTCCATCGGAAGAGTACTGTACGTGGAGATGCTGACAGCTGGGTCCACGGCCGCAGCAAGGAAGTGCCTCCTTATTACGCGCAAAATAATGATTCCTCCATCTGACAGCAGGGACCCACCGGACGGGCCATCCTATTTCACGAAAAAAAGGAGTTTCAGGTGGACAAAAGAGCTTCTGAACGTGCTGAGCTTCTATTTACAACATCTTGTGGTCATAATCCAGTAAATTTTATGACCCAGGATGTTCATTCTATGGACCTGACCCATCCATTTGACTGTGACTGCCGAAAACAGTGCTGGAGTTAGATGTTGTTGCCCTTTTCAATCTGGGTTTTTTCTAAACCTGATGAACAATTAACCCTCGTGGTTTTGTACAGTTTGTAAGCTGGAGTTAGATGTTGTTGCCCTTTTCAACTCGGCTGTGACTGTCATATTTTCTTTGAAACAAGGCAAATGGCTTGCCATTTGTTTAATTAAGAGTGAAATATTGTAACAAATCCCAACCAAGGGAAATAACATCACTCTCACCGGCTGCTTGAGCTCACTGTGCATTACAGAACCCAAGTGATTAGCCCCCACCAGCACCCACAAACTTATTTTGAACTAGCACACCAAATGGGTTGTAAATTTTCATAAGAAAGGCTGCATGACCGTGACAGATTTGGATTCTGACATTTGGGACCCACAAGGAAAAAGCCTATCCAAGGTGGTGTCGACTTACTAGCTAGTCAACAAACGATTCTGCCTACCAGCCGTTGGATTGACATCCAACATCTGTCGTGTATCTTCTATCTCTTGTCTTCTTCCTCTAGCCGCCCAAACCAAACCACCCCGTCGGTTCCACCTGCTCCCGCCTCCCACGGCTAGCTGCACCTCCGCCGCCCTACCGTACCCTCCAACATTGGCTAGTCCCTCCCTCTATTCCCCAACACGTCCTGTTATTCTCTGGCGACGTCAGCCCCAACACGCATCCGCACCCGAAACAGTCAACCCTCGTACTCCCCTCCGCCTATGACTGGACCAGCGCATATTCCATGGCTCCTGTTCGTTCCGTTCGAGGCCTCGCCGTCGTCCTCCACCTTGGTTCGCTCGCCGTGCGCGGTGCGCCGCCCTCTTGCGTTGTCAACGTCGTCAACAACCAAGAGGAACAAGGAGATGACTGTACATGGAGAGGATGACAGTAGGAACCCACCAGGGTCATGGCAGTACAAAAGCAAGTGCCTCATTATTACAAGCCCAAAAAATGGTTCCTCCTAATGGTTGGACATCTGGGGCCCACACCATTGTCAACGTAGTCAATTAACAAGAGAATTACACAACGAGCGGCTGACATCAGGGACCCAGCAGGTCGCACAGTTGGTATTTACTTTTTTTTAGGAACAAGCAGTTGTTATTTATACTAGTTTTAGAGACGGATCAGGGTAACAACGGGGCTGTGCGGGGGCTGTGGCCCGTCTAGCCAGGGTTTTATTTATGTTTACCACATCATGAGCCTAGTTGTGTTTTTTTCTTGCTGAAAATGGCTAGCCCAGTTCTACTTTTTTTAAAGAAATACCCAACCAAGGACTACTTTCTTTGTCAGCCCTGCTGGGCTGTAAATCTTTCAAGATGAGGAGAGTTTCATTCGGCTTGCCCAGAAAATGGGCTATCAGTAATGAGAAATTGGCTGTACATTTTTAAAATACATCAAACCGGGAATTAGTTTCATTTTTTTTCATTTCAAGATTTTAAATTCCATTGATTTTTATGCGTGAAAAATTATTTGGATTTTATATTGATACATATTTATTTTTCAAATTAGTTTGAATGTGACTCGAAATTTCGGGATTGAAAATAGTTGACCGCACCGAAATATGCAAAATTTCGTATAATATTTAACCGTGGCCACAATATGGGTTGTAATTCTAACAAAAAGAATATGGGCTCCAAAAAAATCTTTAAGAATTAGCAAATGGGCTGTAAATTATTATAAATAATGGCAGATGGGCTATATGCTGTTTTCCACACATTTGACGCTGACTTGTGCGCCTACTATAGGTTGACGCGTACGCTTTCCTAAAAAAAAAATTGACGCACACGCAATGCCGTGTCAACACACGAGAGCGGTGACTGTTGGATGTCCATCCAACGGCCGTCGTGCTTCTTTAATCTCTGCTCTTCCTGCTCCAGTCGCTCAAACAAGCACCGGTGGGACTGCCTACTCCCTCCTCCCGTGGCCGGCTGTGCTGCCGCGCAGGCCTCACCGCCCCACCGTACTTCCATCGCTGGCCTAGACATCCCTCTACTCACCCACACCTGCTGTTATTCTCCGGCGACGGCAGACGAACCAGTAAACCCTCGCACTCCCCTCCGCGTGGGAAACAACTGCCGAGTCTTCCCTGGCTCCGTGTCGTTCCCTTCCTAGGTCTTGCCGTCGTCCACCGCCCTGGTGCTCTCGGCACTGCGTGGTCAACGAACAATATCCATCGGAAGTGGACTGTACGTGGAGAGGCTGACAGCTGGGTCCATGGCCGCACGCAAGGAAATGCCTCCTTATTATGCGCAAAATAATGATTCCTCCACCTGATAGCTGGGACCCACCGGAAGGGCCTTTGTATTTCGCGAAAAAAACATGCCCCCCGCTGATAGCTCGGACCCACCAGCTATATCTTCGCACGCACGGAAGTGCCTCCTTATTACGCACAAAAAAATGTATACTCCCCTGCTAGCTGGGACCAACCATAGTGGGAGGCTGACTTGTGGGCCTACTAAGTTGACGCGGATGGAGGGCTTTGTCTACTTAGTCAATATGAACGATTCTAGCTCCAGTGATCGTACGATGTCAATCCAACGGCCGTAGTGCTTCTTCAACCTCTGGTCTTCTTGCTCCAGCTCCCCAAACCAGCGCCGGTCGTGCCGCCTGCTCCTGCCTCCCGTGGCCGGCTCTGCTGCCACGCAGGCCTGACCGCCCCACCCTACTCCAACCTCTGGCCAGGCCATCCCTCTACTCACCCACAACCCCTGTTATTCTGCGGCAACGGTAGCCTCACACCGCAGCCGAACCAGTCAACCCTCGTACTCCTCTCCATGTGGGCATCCACTGCCGTGTCTTCCCCGGCTCTGTGTCGTCCCCTTCCTAGGCCTTGCCGTCGTCCACTGCCTTGGTGCACTTAGCACGGCGTGGTCAATGTGGTCAAGGAATGATTTCCATCGGAAGAGTACTATACGTGGAGAGGCTGACAGCTGGGTCCACGGCCGCAGCAAGGAAGTGCCTCCTTATTACGCGCAAAATAATGATTCCTCCACCTGACAGCAGGGACCCACCGGACGGGCCACCGTATTTCACAAAAAAAACGTTTTCCCCCTGACAGCTGGGACCCACCAGCTACATCTTTGCATGCAAGGAAGTGCGTCCATATTACGGGCAAAAAATATGATTCTCCCCCTGATAGCTGGGACCCACCAGCTATATCTTCGCACGCAAGGAAGTGCCTCCTTACCTCCCTTATAGCTGGGACCCACCCGGTCGAACCGTACGTAGGGTTGTCTTTCTGGTCGCGAACGTGTACGTACATACTGGTCGATCGGTCTGTCTGCAGGCTGCAGCGATGAACCGTGGCCGAGTAAGGAAGGGCATGTGTCGTAGTAGAGGCGCGGACGTAGCATGTCACGCAGTCCCGTCTATATCGTGTACACATACGTACACCCAGGGTGCAAGAAAGTAAATACGGCCATGTACGTACATACGGGCGGGGTCTCGAACGCCTACTCGCGCATACGTACGACCAGGGCTCGTGTACATGGAGAGGCAGCGGAGAGCAGCAACGATATCCTGTTCATCGGCAGCCAACCGGCTGGGTCGGAATGGAGAAACTGCGTCGTGTTCATTGGGAGGCAATGGAATGCGTCCTGCTCATCGGGAGCCAACCGGCTTGGACGGAACAGCCGAAACAAGGCCTGGCGTACCGCAGAACGGAAGAAACGGCCTTTTGTTCGACCGCCTACGGTCGAAACAGGATCCTGTTCACCGGGAGAGGTCTGGCGTACCGCAAAACAGAGGAAACAGACTTCTCTTCGACCTCCTACGGTCGAAACATGGTCCTGTTGATCGGGAGGGGTGTGGCGTACCGCAAAACGGAGGAAACGGACTTCTCTTCGACCTCCTACGGTCGAAACGGGGGTCCTGTTCATCGGGAGGGGTGTGGCGTACCACAAAACGGGACTCCATGAGCTACTGTTCATCCACCGTCTACTGCCTCGCTCCAGCCTCCATGGGCTACTGTTCATCCACCGTCGACCTCCTCCAGCCTCCACCTCCGACTGTTCATCCACGGCATCTCCCTCCTGCCTCCACCAGCCACTGTTCATCCACGGGGTCTTGTTCATCCAGCCTCCACCGGCTACTGTTCAACCAGCCCTCCACGGGGTCCTGTTCATCCAGCCTCCACCGGATACTGTTCAACCAGCCCTCCACGAGGTCCTGTTCATCCACCCCCAACAGGCTCGATCGAGGTCCTGTTCATCCAGCGGCAACGGCCTCTCCTACCATGGGGTCCTGTTCATCCAACCCCCACCGGGAACTGTTCATCCAACCCCCAACAACGTTCACTGTTCATCAAGAGGCAGCAGGTTCGATCGGCTTCAGTTAGGAGCAGTAGCGAAGGAATCGCCCGGGTTCAGTTAACGGCCAAGGGATCGATCGCTCGGGTTCAGTAATGTAGCTAGTGCAATCGCTCGAGTTCAGTAAGCGAACGCCTCGCTCGGGTTCAGTTAGAGCCCAACGTCTCACACACATGTGCGTACATGTACGAGAGAAACGCGCAAACCTCCGTGCATCGCTTGGCCCCGACCACCGACAGTAACCGGGAACTCCCCGATATTTTCCTCGCCCTCACTTCTACCACGGTTTTTTCCATCATGGACGGCCCAAAGAATGTCATGCGGCTGCGTCTCCGGCCCGCCACATCTATGATGAAACCGGGTTTTGTCACAATTATCGTCATAGAAGTGTCATAAGCATGACAGAAAAAAAATTCGTTCGGGCCAAAATGTCACGGATGTCTTTTTTCTAGTGTATGTTAAAATTTAGTAAAATATTTCAAAAAATTTCCACACATTCTAGCAATCATAAACCAATACCATGTCAAATTTCATATTGTTTAGACCTTATTTGCATTTTCAAAAAATAAAAAATATAAATAGACATTTTGTCGTCAGTTGTCACAAAAGCAGACGGCAAAGACTAAAAAATGGGGGGGGCACGGCTGTTAGTTAGGCAAATTCTTTGCCGTCCGCTAGCGGACGGCAAAGATTTGACCTAGCCAACTCCACGCCCCAGTGGGGCCCAGCTAGTCTCTTTGTCGTCTGCCTTTATCCCCTTTGCTGTCCGGTGGCTGACGGCAAAGAACTGACAGATGGCAAACTGTATCTTTGCCATCTGCAAGTTCTTTGCCTTTTTTTGGAAGCGGACGGCAAAGACCAAAGAACTAGCTGACGGCAAATTCCCTGATTCCAGTAGTGAATGATGCCATGGTATGGTACACCCAACCATGATATATCTTTTCTTAACATTTGGAATATGGGGCTTGTGTAAGATGTTACAAACCTATTCCAAATCAGACAAGTGCTACTTTGTAGGTTATCCCAAAATGTTGGGTATTCCCCCACCACTATACCGAGGCAAAAGGTTTTGCCACAAAACGGTATGCCTTTAAGGAGAATGGTTCTTACAAAAGGGTGAGTGGGAGGACAGTGCAACTCGACGAGATAAGAGTATCTTCGTCATCAGATCAAGGGAAAGGAGCCTTGGAAGTGATTCCAGAGTTTCCTACTACGACTGATACGGAAGCCTCTACATGAGATGTATGGACTTCGATCGAACTTGCAGCTGAACCACGTAGGCAAAACTCATGCAGACCTCTCAGGTGCGCAAGCGAGATATTGTTGTTAGACAACAGTATACCTATGATACACAAGGAAGTGTTGATGGGCACTGACTCCGGAATTGGCTAAATGCCAATAGAATCCGAGATAGTTTCCATATAAATGATTCAAGATCATATCTTGATAAACCCTTCGGAAGACTTGGAGTCTAACGAACATTAATGGAACTATAACTGATATGGATAAAATGTTTTATCCATAAAGCTCGACTTGTTTCAATAACAAATTCAAGGAGTTGACTGCGATGAGATTGTCTCACCGTAGCGATGCTTAAAATTAGTTCAGGTTGAACTAGCAATTAATACATATTTCAATCATGAGATATGAAACATGGATAACAAAACAATTTCCATGAGATGGAAATGCAACCTAGGACTTGTGAGTGATACAGTCCAAAGTGTTTTGTCGATCCAGAGGATGCTAGTAAGTATGCAAACTTCAGAGTTCCAGTGATGGACAGAAGAGAGCAAAGTGGAGTTGGAATCTTCGTTTTGATGAAATGGTCAAAAGAGTTTGACTTCATCAATGGGTAACGAAGATGCTTGTGGTTTCAAGAAAGTAAGTGGGAGCATAATGATATTTATAAAAACCTTGTGTGCTTGACACATTGTTAATTGGAAATAATTTCTTGACATGAATTAGGACTTCATTTAAAAATAGTTTTTTGATGAAATGCTTGGGCTATGTAGCCTTGCTATTAGGCATAATGATCTATGGAGATAGATTGGCCTAATGGGCCTAAGCAAATAAAATACATATTGACAAGATGCTAAAATAGTTTAGCACTAAAAACGTCAAGGAGTGATTCTTGCCGAAGTCACATCGAAAGAGTTTTTGCAAGACTCGGTGTCCCAAAACACTGATGAGCAAAATACATGATGGAAATTCCACACACTCTTGTGTTTGGATTAATCATGTATTCCATGGTATGTAAAACAACCAAATATGTCCAGTACTCCCAAGGAGTTGTGAGTACAGATACCAAAGTGATCAAAGCACTGATCATAGGACAACAGTGAAAGATGTCATGAAGTACTAGAGTAGCACTGATGACATGTTTTCTCGCAAGAGTAGATAATGAAGAGTTCGTTGTAAACTTGTTACATCAATATAGTCTTCATCAATGCTCCATGCGATTTTCGATTTAAGTTAAGGGTTTTGTGTAATACACGATATGGTGGCACGGTATTTGGAAATTGTTCCAAACAGGATACTGTGGCGAATTCTATAACAAAGGCTAAGTATGTTGCCCCTTTCGAAGCGACAAACAAGATGTTGAATCATATAGTTCATTCATGAACTTAGTATGGTTCCAAGAAGGCTTTGGTTAATGGGACACTATTGCAGATAGTTGCTCCATAGCTCAGACTGAGGATTCAAGGTTCGACCTGTGATTCACATATATACAAAGCCAAGTCCACACAAAATATGAATTTTGTGAAAGTGTGAAAACGTGAGGATATGCAAAGATACACATGGATCTGAAGTTGTCAGTTCCGTTGGACATCAGGCTATACCACATGCGAAGCATATTTTACACCAGTGTGCCATAGGTGTAAAGTGCATTAGCATTAACTAGATTATTGACTCTAGTGCAAGTGGGAGTCTGTAGGAGATATGCCCTGGAGGCAATAATAAATGTTATTGATTATCTCCCTGTTCATAATTATGTTTATGTTCCATGCTATAACTGCTATGGTTCTCGAGTCTACAATAACACGAGGCTCGAAGGAAGACTCATATGCACGTGTGGAATAATAAACGGTAAGAAGTATTCCTAGTCTGGCCTCTAAAACTAGCTCAAGTGTTGCATGATGGTTCTGTTTTCCTGATCATAGGCATGTCTATGCCAGCAACTTTGAGGGCACAATGTTAGAAGAACATTTGTGTTGAATCGGCCCAAATTGATGTTATGCTATGAGATACATTTGTCACAAGTTAATGGTTAATAACACAGAGATGGTTAATGTTTGCATAATTCCTTAGACCATGAGAGTATCGAGTTTCTTCATACTTGCTTCATGAACTTTGGGGTTTGTTAAACGTCATCCGTAAATGGGTGGCTATTACGGCGGCTTGCGGGTTCATGGAAAAGTGTGCCAAGAAACTTGATAGCTCAAGCTGGGATTTGCTCCTCCGACGATGGAGAGATATTCTTGGGCCCTCTCGGTGTTACGGTATCCATCATCGTCTAGCCAGACACAGTGTGATTTGATCACAGGGATGCCGGAACACGGAAACGAGAAAAGAGAACAAAACCGGTAACGAGTTTGCTAGCATAGTGGACAAGTTGTTGATCCACGGGGATGAAAGTAAATCTCACCTCGGGTATTTGTAACATATCGCGAAGCAACAGAAATAGCACACGGCAACTGGAGGTTCACTTGAATATTCATTCGTGTGGGTATAGGGGTCAATATAGGTGTCCACGGCTCCGATGTTGATCATTGATCGAAAAGAGTTCCGGCCATGTCTATACTTCACCGAACCTATAGGGTCACACGCTTAAGGGTCATCTATCTGCTGAATACTAGACAGGGAGTCTAAGAGAAATTCACCGAAAAAGTTCCGGAGAGAGAACACCGGAATAGTTTCGGTAAAACCAAAAAGTTGTTTCGGGGTATTCCATTAAGTCAAATTGGTTCCGAGACATGCCTGATAATTCTTGGAGGGTGCCAGAATTATTCTAGAAACTTCTAGGAATTTTTCGGGATAAAAATCGGAAATGTTCCGGAGCTGCCGGAACCACTTCAGATGCTTTTCGCAGATGAAAATCACTAATCCAGAATTATTCCGGAATGCATTGAAAATTATTTTAGTGGGTACTAGAAATGTTCTAAGCCCACATAAATATTTTCAGTTCGAACGGACGCTGAAAAATGTCATCATGAATAGTGAAATCAGCTTTATGGTTACTTTATGGAAAGCCACCTTTTTGGGCTTTGCCCCAAAAGATCTAGGGATGACATGGAAGGATGGGAACCCTTTTTGGGGGGTCCCACAAGGGTTTTGGACGTCCAAGAGGGGCTGCTCCATGGAGCCCCACTTGCTTCCCCATAATGCCCTTTATCTGTGACATAAAACATGGGTATTTTGGGTTTTCCATGTCCCACCCTTCCCCTTGGGTTTTCCTATAAATAGAGGTGGAGACGCACTCTCCACACTCACTCTTTATCACACACAAGAGCCATTGCAATTATATGGCTTCTCTCTCCCTCCCCGCGAAATAGTTTCATAGAGCAGAAAGGCTGTCTGGGTTCCGGTGGGAACTAGTTCTGGAAGGCGAAGCCCTGCCGGATAGATGACACCGTATGTGTGCAACTCTGTAGAGAGGTCGTAGTTTCAATCTTTGTTCCTGAGGGGCTGTTTTGAGAGTGCCTCCCGAAGGGCTGTCCAAGTGACGGTCCGAGTTCTGTGAGTCCTCCCGAAGGGTTGTCCGAGTGACCGTCCGAGTTTTGAGGGTCCTCCCGAAGGGCTGTCCGCGACACCGTCCGAGGGACTGTCCGACCGCCTCCCAGAGGGTTGTCCGTGTTGCAGATGAGGGAGTACATCCTCGCGGTTGGGAGGTTGTAAATCCTAGCTGCGGGGATCTGCACCGCCGACCATCATCGACTCTACTTCCGCTGCGCTACGAGTTGGTAATGAAAAGATCAAACCTTGTATGCAGTCTCCATAGTGGTCCTGGGCTGGTGCGTAGGTCGGAAATTTTTTGTTTTCTGCTGCGTTACCCTTCACCGGAAGGCATCCCCTCTTTCGTCTTCGTCTATCTGTAAATTTACTTGAGGCTATATTTTTATTCACCACATGATATGTGTTTTGCTTGGAGC
Source organism: Thinopyrum elongatum (assembly GCA_011799875.1). Taxonomy (NCBI): domain Eukaryota; kingdom Viridiplantae; phylum Streptophyta; class Magnoliopsida; order Poales; family Poaceae; genus Thinopyrum; species Thinopyrum elongatum. The sequence goes on from CM022302.1 coordinate 105,048,071, forward strand.
GTCTTGTATGATATGAGTCTTTGCTTTTTAGTTTTCCACAATCATCCTTGTTGTACACACCTTTTGAGAGGGACATGCATGAATCGTGATTTATTAGAATACTCTATGTGCTTCACTTATATCTTTTGAGCTAGGCAATTTTGCTCTAGTGCTTCACTTATATCTTTTTAGAGCACGACGGTGGTTTTATTTTATAGAAATTGTTGAACTCTCATGCTTCACTTATATTATTTTGAGAGTCTCTCTAAACGGCATGGTAATTTGCTTTGGTTATGAATTTAGTCCTAATATGATAGGCATCCAAGAGGGATATAATAAAAATTTCATATAAAGTGCATTGAATACTATGAGAAGTTTGATTCCTTATGATTGTTTTGAGATATAAAGATGGTGATATTAGAGTCATGCTAGTGAGTAATTGTAGATTGTAGAAATACTTGTGTTGAAGTTTGTGATTCCCGTAGCATGCACGTATGGTGAATCGTTTTGTTACGAAGTTGGAGCATGATTTATTTATTGATTCTCTTCCTTATGAGTGGCGGTCGAGGACGAGCGATGGTCTTTTCCTACCAATCTATCCCCCTAGGAGCATGCACGTAGTACTTTGTTTCGATGACTAATAGATTTTTGCAATAAGTATGTGAGTTCTTTATGACTAATGTTGAGTCCATGGATAATACGCACTCTCACCCTTCCACCATTGCTAGCCTCTCTAGTACCGCGCAACTTTTGCCAGTGCCTTACACCCACCTTTTACCTTCCTCGAAACAGCCACCATACCTACCTATTATGGCATTTCCATAGCCATTCTGAGATATATTGCCATGCAACTTTCCACCGTTCCGTTTTATTATGACACGCTCCATCATTGTCATATTGCTTTGCATGATCGTAAGAAAGATAGCATGATGTTTACATGGCTTGTCCATTTTTTGATGTCATCTGCTACGCTAGATCATTGCACATCCCGGTACACCGCCGGAGGCATTCATATAGAGTCATATTTTGGTCTAAGTATCGAGTTGTAATTCTTGAGTTGTAAGTAAATAAAAGTGTGATGATCTTCATTATTAGAGCATTGCCCCACGTGAGTAAAAATAAAAGAGGCCAAAGAAGCCAACAAAAAAAAGAGGCCAAAGAAGCCAAACAAAAAAAATGAGAGAAAAGAGAGAAGGGGCAATGTTACTATCCTTTTTCCACACTTGTGCTTCAAAGTAGCACCATGATCTTCATGATAGAGAGTCTCCTATGTTATCACTTTCATATACTAGTGGGAATTTTTCATTATAGAACTTGGCTTGTATATTCCAATGATGGGCTTCCTCAAATTACCCTAGGTATTCATGAGCAAGTGAGTTGGATGCACACCCACTTAGTTTCTTTTTGAGCTTTCATAAACGTATAGCTCTAGTGCATCCGTTGCATGGCAATCCCTACTCACTCACATTGATATCTATTGATGGGCATCTCCATAGCCCGTTGATACGCCCAGTTGATGTGATACTATCTCCTTCTTTTTGTCTTCTCCACAACCACCATATTCTATTCAACCTATAGTGCTATGTCCATGGCTCATGCTCATATATTGAGTGAAAGTTGAAACAGTTTGAGAACATCAAAAGTATGAAACAATTGCTTGGCTTGTCATCGGGGTTGTGCATGATTTGAATACTTTGTGTGATGAAGATGGAGCATAGCCAGACTTTATGATTTTGTAGGGATAACTTTCTTTGGCCATGTTATTTTGAGAAGACATGATTGCTTTATTAGTATGCCTGAAGTATTATTGTTTTTATGTCAATATTAAACTTTTTTTTAATCTTATGGATCTGAACATTCATGCCAGAATAAAGAAAATTACATTGATAAATATGTTAGGTAGCATTCCACATCAAAAATTCTGTTTTTATCATTTACCTACTCGAGGACGAGCAGGAATTAAGCTTGGGGATTCTTGATACGTCTCCAACTTATCTATAATTTTTTATTGTTCCATGCTATTATATTATCTGTTTTGGATGTTTTATGTGCATTAATATGCTATTTTAAATTATTTTTAGGACTAACTTATTAATCTAGAGCCCAGTGCCAGTTTGGCAGTTTTTGTTTTTTCCTTGTTTTTGAGCTTCGCAGAAAAGGAATAGCAAATGGAGTCCAAACGGAATAAAACTTCACGATGATTTTTCTTGGACCAGAAGACACCCAGGGGACTTGGAGTCCAAGTCAGAAGAGCCACGAGGCGGCGGCAAGCGTGGAGGGTGCGCCCTAGGGGGGGCGCGCCCCCTACCTTGTGGGCCCCTTGGGACTCCCCTGACCTAGCTCTTCCTGCTATATATTCACATATATTCCAGAACCACCAGAGGCATCCACGAAAACACTTTTCCACCGCCGCAACCTTCTGTTCCCGTGAGATCCCATCTTGGGGCCTTTTCCGGCATCCTGTGGGAGGGGGAATCGATCATGGAGGGCATCTACATCAACCCTATTGCTCTTCCGATGAAGCGTGAGTAGTTTACCATAGACCTCCGGGTCCATAGCTAGTAGCTAGATGGCTTCTTCTCTCTCTTTGATTCTCAATACCACGTTCTCCTCGATGTTCGTAGAGATCTATCCGATGTAATCTTCTTTTGCGGTGTGTTTGTCAAGATCCGATGAATTATGGATTTATGATCAGCTTATCTATGAATATTATTTGAATCTTCTCTGAATTCTTTTATGCATGATTTGATATCTTTGTATTTCTCTTTGAATTATCGGTTTGGTTTGGCCAACTAGATTGGTTTTTCTTGCAATGGGAGAGGTGCTTAGCTTTGGGTTCAATCTTGCGTGATTTCACCCAGTGACAAAGTAGGGGTAGCGAGACACGTATTGCATTATTGCCATCGAGGATAAAAAGATGGGGTTTTCATCATATTGCTTGAGTTCATTCCTCTACATCATGTCATCTTACTTAAGGCATTACTCCATTCTTTATGAACTTAATACTCTAGATGCGTGCTGGATAGCGGCCGATGTGTGGAGTAATAGTAGTAGATGCAGGCAGGAGTCAGTCTACTTGACACGAACGTGATGCCTATATGCATAATCATTGCCTTGGATATCGTCATAACTTTGCACTTTTCTATCAATTGCTCGACAGTAATTTGTTCACCAACCGTATTATTTGCCTTCATGAGAGAAGCCTCTAGTGAAACCTATGGCCCCCGGGTCTATTTTCCATCATATTAGTTTCCGATCTACTATTTTGCAATCTTTTATTTTCATATCTATATACCAAAAAACCAAAAAATATTTTATCTTTTATTTATCTATCTCTATCAAATCTCACCTTTGCAAGTGACCGTGAAGGGATTGACAACCCCTATATCGCGTTGGGTGCAAGTGTTTGATTGTTTGTGCAGGTATTGGTGATTTGCGCATTTTCTCCTACTGGATTGATACCTTGGTTCTTAACTGAGGCAAATACTTACCTCTACTGTGCTGCATCACCCTTTCCTCTTCAAGGGAAAAACCAACGCAAGCTCAAGAAGTAGCAAGCACTGTGCTGACAACTTGACCAGTGGCCGCAATGTATAAGAGTAGAGGCTCTTTGCTGTTCGGAGCAGCAAGCACCGGCTGGGTGGAAAGTAGAGCATTGAGCTCAACAAACGCTGCTTCAGCTTCGCGAGTTCACTCAAACTTTTTGGACTTCTTCATCAGTCGGTAAAGAGGCAGTGCCTTTTCACCGAGACGAGAAATGAATCAACTCAGTGTTGCGAGACAACCTGTGATCTTCTGGACGTCATGCACACGCTCAGGGCGTTTCATTCGGACAATTGCGCCGATCTTCTCGGGATTGGCATCTATCCCTCGTTCGGAAACGAGGAAACCGAGTAACTTGCCTCTAGGCACTCCGAAGGTGCACTTTGACGGGTTCAGCTTGATGCCGTACCTTCTCAAGTTGGCAAAGGTTTCAGCGAGATCGGTCAGCTGGTCGGAACCTTTGCGTGACTTGACCACGATATCATCCATGTAAGCCTCCACATTCTGACTAATCTGAGTGAGCAGGCACTTTTGAATCATACGCATGAACATGGCGCCAGCGTTTTTGAGACCGAATGGCATGGTGACATAGCAAAAACACCCGAAAGGGGTGATGAAGGCCATTTTTATTTCAGCTGGCCCATACAGTCGGATCTGATGGTATCCAGAATACGCATCAAGAAAGGACAAGCACTCACATCCCGCAGTCGAATCAACTATTAGATCGATACGGGGGAGCGGAAAATGATCTTTCGGGCAGGCCCGATTGATATGTTTGAAGTCAATGCACATGTGGAGTGAATTATCCTTCTTGGGGACCATGACGACATTGGCGAGCCACTCGGAGTGGTATATCTCGCTTATGAACTCAGCTGCCAGGAGCCGAGCCACTTCCTCGCCAATCGCCTTGCTCTTCTCCGCAGCAGAGCAGCGGAGATGCTCTTTGACGGGCTTAGCCTTCGAGTCGACTCGCAAACGGTGCTCAGCCAGTCCCCTGGGTACACCTAGCATGTCAGATGGTTTCCATGCAAAGATGTCCAAGTTCTCACGGAGGAACTGGATGAGCGCGGCTTCCTATTTGCTGTTGAGTGTCATTCAGATATTGGTTGGAGCGGCCGTGGGATCCTCCGGGTGAATGTGAATAGGTTTTGTCTCACCCGCTGACTGGAACGCAGACTCAGAAGCTGGCTTGTTAGAACAGAGCAAATCATTCGGATCAGCATTCTTCCTGTACTCTTCCAACTCCACCACAACCATCTGTTCATCAGCAATTTTTTATCCCTTTTGAAGGCATTCCTCGGCTCTCTGCCTATTCCCAGTTACGGTGATCACGCCCTTGGGTCCGGGCATCTTCAACTTAAGGTACACGTAACATGGGCAGGCCATGAAGCGAGCACAAGCTGGTCGACCCAGAATAGCATGGTAGGCACTGTGAAAATCTACCACTTCAAACGTCAACTTTTCCTTCCGAAAAATCTTCGAGTCACCAAAAACCACATCCAAAGCAATCTGACTGAGTGATTTTGCCTTCTTCCCTGGGATGACTCCGTGAAACTGCATGTTGCTTTCACTAAGATGAAACATCGGAATGCCCATCCCCTGAAGGGTTTCAGCATAAAGAATGTTTAAACCACTGCCGCCATCCATGAGAACTTTGCAAAACCGAGTGCCTCCGAAGACTGGATCCACTACTAGAGCCTGCCGCCCGGGGGTAGCAACATGAGCTGGGTGATCCGACTGGTCAAAGGTAATGGGAGTCTTTGACCACTTGAGGTACGTTGTAGTTGCCGGAGCAACCATGTTCACCTCTCGATTGATGACTTTCAATCGACTTTTGCTCTCAACATCAGCAAAAATCACCAGCGTGGCGTTGACCTTCGGGTAATCTTCTGCCTTGTCTTCATCCTCATACTTGTCGGAGCCCTTTTCACTCGGCTGACCTTCACGGAACTGTTGAATAAGGAGTCTGCACTGTCGAGTGGTATGCTTGGGTAAAATCAAGTTACCCTCTTCGTCTTTCTTCGTGTGGATGGCACACGATAGATCCAAGACATCCTGACCCAACTGATCTCTCGTCTTCTTAGGAACCCAGTGCTCTTTGGCTTTCCCTTTGAACTTGCCTTGAGGAGCCACCACTGCAGCTTCAGCCTGACCAGCGGCTTCCGTTTTGCGCTTCTGCTTCCGACTGGGATTCCCGCCTCAGGTGTCAGGATCTACAACCTTTCCTTTTCCACTACGGAGTCAGCCCTCCTCTTCGCCATTTGCATACTGAGTGGCTATCTCCATCATTCGGTTAAGAGACATGGCCCCGGAGTGACCAAATTTCAGTATGGGTTCCCTGTACCGGACAACTTCCTTGAAGGCGTAAACTGCTTGCTGCTCTGAAACATTCTCCACCACATGGTGAAGTGTGGTCCAACACTGGATGTAATCCCTCAAAGTTTCATTCGGTTTCTGGACACAGTGCTGCAATTCAGGTAAGCCAGCAGGACGTTTGCAGGTGCCTTCGAATGTTTTGAGGAACACTCGGGCCAGGTCTCCCCAGCTGAATATGCTAGCGGGGGCCAATTGATTCAACCAGGCTCGGGCTGACCCTTCCAGCATCAACGGCAAATGTTTCATGGCAACGTCATCATTGCCCCTGCCAATTTGCACGGCCACTCGGTAACCCTCTAATCATGTATCTGGCTTTGACTCACTAGTAAACTTGCTCACTCCTGCGGCCAACCTGAAGTTGGGAGGAATCTCAGCAGCGCGAATGGCCCTACTGAAACACTCGGGCCCAGAGACAAATGCTCCACTTCCACTCGGGCGATCCCTGTCCAAACCCTCTCGGTTTACCCTGCCTTTGTCAACCAGGCCCTACATGAGGACTGACCTTGCATCAAACCCAGGCTCCCGGGGGTCGACTGGATACCTCCGCTCATCACCGTACGGGCGCCTGTCATCATACCGCTGTGGCGCGTACGAACCACCCCTTGGAGGGAGCGTAGGCACTCGACGGCGGTCATCACGGTGATGTCGTGGATCAAACTGCCAGTGGCCTTGATCCAGGTACTGGTCTTGGCGATAACCATGTTCTTCACGCCGCGGAGGCGATCTTGGACTGTGAGCTGACTCAACTATGTCCGCCCTGATGGATCTGCTGTGAATCCTATTGCGCGACTGAGAAACAACTGAATTATGCTCCCCAGCCACTCTAAGCAGCGTCCGAATCTGCTCTAGGCCTCTTCCAGCCTCGGATCAGGATAGTTGGATCGAATCTGCAATACGCGCAGCTGCTGCAACATTTTGGATTGGAGTGCGGTATACCTGACACTCATCTCGAGATCCAGTTGGGAACAATTGCCGCTGCCGTCGACTGGGATTTGGAGGTGGCCTGCGAGTGTGGTCTTCGAGTGACTTCTGGAGATCCTCCAGGCGTGCACGTTCAGCCAGAGTGGCAACGCGTGCAGCCTCCAAAGCCTGAGCCTCCACTACTAGGAGAAAGCCTACTAGTAGCGCTTGAAATACCTATAGCAGTAGCGCTGGGTCCAGCGCTACTACTAATGCGCTATAGCTAAGTTGTAGCAGTAGCGCTGGTTAGTGCAGCGCTGCTGCTAAGTATGGTTAGCAGTAGCGCTGCACTGACCAGCGCTACTGCTAACTATCTGTAGCGCTGCAGAAAGGCAAGCGCTGCTGCTAATCCAGCGCTGCTACTAGATGCTTTCCAGCGCTGCTGCTAGTATTCCTGCTTTCACAGATTCATACCCCCTCTACGTATTTGTGATGTATTTGTATAGGCTCTATACAGTAGTTTCATCAGATCACAATAAACATACACTATTCTCATCATATCATACACATACAGTAGTCTCATCATACCATCATCATCATTCAACACAAATATCATCACATCTCGAAAATAGCGATACACAAGTCATGTCATGTCTCGAATAAGTGCAACTGCATGGTAATGGCACACACACAAGTTTCATCATCTCTATCTAAACCATGATGTAGAAGAGAAGAGCGATCAGCATGAGCAAGACCGTGACTATGTAGTACTTGAGGCACCGGCGGTTCCGCTCCCGCTGTTGCCGGAGCGTCCACCTCAAGTAACTACTTTCCGCTTCGGCTCTGCTATCGAACCCTCTGTGGCTAGCACCCGGGTACTTGTCCACCTGGGCATGAGCATCTGGCCAGTGGTCATAGACTCCTGGAACCCTCGTAACGAACATGGCATAGCAGTCGTTCGCCATCTCTGATCTATGTACCTGCATCGTCAGTTGATGAATTGAACGGTAATATGCAACATAATGTACTTAAGAAAACAAAGAGGCATAATTAGCAAAATACAAGCAACATATAGTAAACATAAATGACGAAGTTCCACATAACCAAACTAATTAACTAGAGCGATCTACGCTAGTTCAGGACCATGCGGTTTAATTACATCACATAGTTTTGCCATGCATAAATTCAAAGTTTTGCGGTAGAAAACAGTAGTGACACAATGTCATCGACAATCAATCATCCATGTTGGTGGTCCAATCTTCATAGTCATGGAGGAAGCACCCGAGCTTCTTGAAAGGCTTCAGGTCCAGACGTTGAGCGAGTAGCAGTGCTCGGACATCATCCCGCGTGATTGGCCCATGGTAGAACATCCCTGTTGGTTCGAGGACCTGCTTCATGATCACTTGGGCAAGTTCACATTGTACGTGATAAAACTCAGCTCAGATTCGATGATCCGGTGTCTTTCCTATGCTTGTGGCCCAGTTGACAATCTCAGCATCGTTGGTAGTAGCTGACATGCGAAGGCATTGATTATCCCATCTATACCCGAGCAGGTGATGCATGAGGTAGAATCCATCAGCCTTACTGGTGTGCGGTTGCTGGATGCAGCAGAAGTCGGTCTTATGGCGGAAAACCAGCCCGTTCTTCCTGTACCTTTTCACCTTGATATATCCACCAGACAGGCTGAAGGTCAACAGGGCACTATCGAGAACACTCTTTATGTGCGTGTAATCCTTTTTCTTGAGGTTCTTCGATGAGTCCAAGTAGATAGCATGGGAGTATTCTAGGTACAGAATGATGAGGACGGCGCCCCGCCCCCCGCTGCGCAAATTAAGTACACCTCAAATTAGCCTCCATGCTTGCAAATGAATGATTAACACTTACGAAAGGATATGCGCGGATGACTTACGTGGGATGATAAGGCCGGAGAATCGCTTCCTTGTCCTTATTAGCGATCATGAAGTCGCCGAGGTACTTGCTCGCATAGTCACGGTGCTCTTTGCAAACTGCCAAGAAGCTCTCATGCATATAGTACGGGTCCGCGACGCAGATATATTTTATGTTCTCGATCCTGGTGAAGTAGTTGATATACAGTGCATACATGCGGATGAACTAGAAATCCAGCTTGGTCATGCGGAACATGTTGTAGATGTAGTCAAATCGCAGGATGAACTGGTTCGCGGGCCATATCTCGACGTACAACTTCCCACCTGGCACCTGAGCCACGTAAAGCGGGTATCCTGGTTTTTCCGCGATGAAAAGGCTTTTCTCTCTGGCCAGCACCTATTCATGGAGTCTCCTTAGATCATTGTTCAGTATGTGCTCTAGCGCTTTGGCAGGTAGGATCAGCTCACCGACGACATGGAAACGCTTCGCACCTTCGACAGGTATTATGTCTACCACCCGAGGCTCCAGAGGCGGCTGGCTGCTTGAAGCAGCTCTGGCGCCTTTAGGGCCTTTCCTGTCCGGTCTCCTCCTTTGCTTCTTGGCGGGTGGCGGTAGTGAGCCCACCATACCTTCCCTAACCACCACCCCCAGTGTCGTCGGGCTAATCAGTGGATGGCCCTTGGGTTGTTGCTGGGTAGAGGCGGCATCTGGAGGCGTCCCCTGCGAGGATCGCTTGAAGAGAGACTTTTTGCATTCCGCCTTAGGACGTTCCGGCTCCGGCAAATCAGGCAGCATCAAGTCATCATCTCCACGCTCATAGCCTGAGTCTTCCTCTTCCTGAGCCATCAATCCTCCATCATCATAGGCGGTATTGAAATACTTGTCTGGGTTATCATCATCCTCCTCCATGTCATCATCAGCATTTGCTTCTTTGACAACGGGGGCGACGTCATCTGGCACTAATGGAGGCTCTCCCTCGTGTTGTACGCTATCACATGCCACGACAGGTGCAGGTAATTTGGTAGGTTGGGTCGTGTTCATACCTTCTTGAGAAGGTGGCGTTGGTGTGATACTGGGTGCCTCGAGACGAAGAAGAGACTTCGGCCAAGGCAAGAACAAGCTCTTGCATGCGCCAATCCTCTTAGGGGTCTCCTTGTCATCGACTGGTACCGGAGGAGGCAAATCCTCGAAGCCCGCTAAGACACTGTCCACGTTAACCTTGAAGACGCCATCGGGCATCTTTCGGTTGTGGAACATGCGGTCCTTCGGCTTCACAATCATTGCCTTTCCCACGGCCACTTTCTGGCCCTTGATGTCGTAGAGTAGGGTGCACGGGGTATCATCGGCCTACGAAGAAGACATTTCTGCGACGTCAAACATCTGGAAGGCAACTGAAACGGAAGACTATAGACATGCTGGTGAAAAGGGTATGACGCGTAATTACCATGAGGGCGTCGAGCTCAGCCAGCAACGAAGGCCCGCCGAGCATGCCAGAGATGGAGGTCGGGCTGCTATGAACATGAGCGGGACCTTTTGTGGTTACTTGAGCAGGTGCTGGTGCTGTGATGTTCACCGAATTGCTCCCTACAAAGCTGGGAAGGGGAAAGTCCTCCGGCCCTTTAGTTGGATTGGTCTTCGACCAATCAAAAATTGCCGAAATCAAGCAGGCCACTGCGTCAGTGACCGCTGCATTGACTACCCCGAGCAACTCTTCTTTGGTCTCAACTTTGGTCTTATTGACCGCAATCGTGACCTTCTCATTGATGCTCTGCTGAGTGACAACCAACCGTCTCTTCCTTCTTTCCTCTGGCTCCTCACGGTAGCACGTCTTCCACGAGGCGCCATCTCCGACGCCGTGCACACGTCCATAGGACGGCGGTTTGTCCTCCGGGACCTTTTTCAGTATGTTCAGGGCCCGGTTGAATGGGGTGTCCCACTTGGGCCTCGCCGACGACTGTGATGACTCGTCGCTTTCAGCTGCCTTTTGGTGCTGCTCTTTCTGCAAAAGGAACGTGGATGGTTTACTAATAATGTGAAAAAACTTGTACTCGAATTGATTAGAAGCTACTATGATAACGTGGTAATATAACAATTACCAGAAGTCTCATGAACTCCCTCGTGATCGGGTCCGTGTAAAATATCTTTTCGATGCGGTCCCACTTGTACCGGGCCCTGATCCAGTCACGCTCCAGCGGGTCAGTGAACTCCGCCAAGGGGTCTGGGATTCCGTGACTTTCACGTTCGACGTCCTCCTTGGCCCATACGTGCCTCTTCCCCTCGTAACCACGGCTTCCGAGGCGGTGGGGAGGCGTGTTCCTGGCCTGGAGAGCCTTTATTTTCTCTGACCTTGCCTTGACTTCTTCTTTAGCGCAAGTCTCCTTGAATTTTTCAAAGCCCTCTTCCATTATTGACGGATTGTCAGCATGAATCTTCGACCACGGTTCATTCTTCGCAATCGCTTTTTTCACCCGAACTTTCCAGGCGGACAAGTCATTTGTGAACGTCACCATTGCCTTGTCGTTTATCTTTGTCATGGCGACGTCGTCCCACGGCTCTTTAAATTTGCTTTCATCCCGGCCGGGGAACAGGAACCTATTGTGCAACTTCTTTAGGAGCATGTGCTCCATATGTGGTATCTTCTTCAACTTCTCATCATTGATGTTGGCGGTTTCCCTGAGGATGCATCCTAGTTGATTGCCCCAGCACTTGCGTGCTTCCTCCGACGCCGTTGGCTCTAACTTCTTGGGGTGCATCTCCATAACCACAATTTGTCCGATGCCGAGCTCGTTTGGTCTTCATGACCTCTTCTGCTTCGGTGCTTTACCGTCTACGACAACATCGTTGCCGGCCTCTAGGGTGGTGTCGGTGCCGGTGCCAGTGCTGGTGCCGATCTCGGCGTTGGTGTCAGGGTTGGTGCCACTGCCGCCACCATGCACCCCCCATCTGGTGTTCATCCAGGTAATCGAAATAGTGATTTGCTGCCTCGATGGGGTCTTCTTCGAGGCGAGCAGAACCACCGGCTTCGGCGTGGCTAGACATGTTTCCTATTCAACAATTGTAAATGAAAGATATAATGAAGAGAAAAAAGGGGCCTATGTTTGGTCGGAATGTTGATTCATTCCCCCCGGCAAATCCCGGGCACTCCATATGTCCTAGTTTCTAGCACAAGTCATGCCGAAAATCACGGAAATTTTCGGCATGACCTTTGCTAAAAAGTGGACATATGGAGCGCCTGAAATTTTTCGGAACGGAAATGAATCAACATTCCGGCAAAACATAGGCCACTCGGAATATTCTTCGACAATTGGCACAAGTTCATATAACTGACTTGATGCTATCATCAAGAGAACATGGCAACATCATATAACAGAATTCCAGGACATAGCAAATTAACCAAGTGTTAAAAACAGCAACATTGTATAAGCTACTTTGCTTGCTTGTGCTAGTCACCACAGGGCATATCATGCTCCTAAAACATCATCTAGGGTTTTATTTGCTACTATTTTTTTATTTGCTACTATTTTTTATTTGCTACTGTTTTTTATTTATAGCTATTTTATATACCTACAAAAATTGCCTAGCTAACTTTTACTTATAGCTATTTTATAAACCTACAAAAAATATTTGTAGCTAGGCAATTTGCTACTGTCTACCTAATTAAACCCTAAATTGAACCCTACATTGATTCCTACTGCCTACCTAATTGAACCCTAAATTGAAAACCTAGTTTCATTTCTAAAAAAACAGAAAACCTAATAGACAGAGACAGGGGGAGGTGGGGGGCAGGGGGTCGGCAGTACCTGAGGAGGAGGAGGAGACCGGAGCGGACGAGGAGGAGGTCGGAGCGGCGGCGGCGCGGACGAGGAGGAGGTCAGAGCGGCGGCGGCGTGGACGAGGAGGAGGTCGGAGCGGCGCGGACGAGGAGGAGGAGGCCGGCGTTGAGGCCGAGGACGGGCAGGGGCTCGGGCCGACGTTGAGGTCCAGGTCGAGGGGCGACGGTCGGCGAGCAGGGGCGATGGCGGCGCGAGACAGCAGAGAGGAGGGGGAGAGGTGGGAGAGTGGGGGGGGGGGAATGGGACTTGGCAAAATTTTGAGCCCGCGCTGGCGGTGGTTAACTCAAAATAGCAGTAGCGCTGGTTTAGGAACCAGCGCTATAGCTAACTTAGCTATAGCGCTGATTCCTAAACCAGCGCTAGTGCTAACTATTCCAATTTTAATTTTTTTATTTCTAAAATACAAATAGCAGTAGCGCTTGACCTGTATCCAGTGCTATAGCTAACTTAGCTATAGCGCTGGTTCCCAACCCAGTGCTACTGCTATGTTTCTTTTCTTTTTATTATTTTCCTTTTCTAGTTTTTAGTTTTCTTTTCTTTTTATTATTTTCCTTTTCTGTTCTATTTACTTTTCTTGTTCTTTTGTATTGCTTTCTCCCTTTTTTGTTTTTTTTTGTTTTTCTCCCGACGACGGCGTCTCCCTCCCACACTGCGCGAATATCTCCGGAACCATGCATGTAATTGAAGGGGGATACGATTACATCATTTTACCGATAACGGTTACTTAAGTGCGTACACAAAATAGATACATATATATAAATGATGGTTTCTCAGCTGCGTCGACGACGTTTCACATTGAGCTTCTTCCCTTTCTTGTTCGTTGTCGAATAATTGAGCCCCTCCTTGTGACTTTTCCGTAACCATGGAGTACGATCTTTCTTAGGTAATGTAGTATTGATTCTTCTTTTCACGTATGCATCATCGTCATCGTCATCTTCCCTCATCGGGTTGCCGTATTGGTCGTAGTCTTCCTCGTTGGCGACTCCATCCATTCCGACGATGCTCCTTTTACCTCTCCTCACGACAACACGGCTGGGATTGGCTGGGTCGGTTATGAAGAAGCATTGTGTCATGTGCTTAGCGTGTACCCATGGCTCATTTTTGGCAATGACATTAACGTTCACGGGAGTGCTCTTCGCGTCGGGTATAGACATGGTAGTGAAATACTTGTTTTCTCTTACGACGTCCTTAGCCCATCTGACACGGAACATCGTTGCATCGTGCATTCCAGCATAGTCAAGCTCCCATATCTCTTCGACCCTTCCATAGAATCTTTCAATTGTGCCGTTGGCGTCGGTCACACATTCAATTGCCACCCCGGAGTTCTGGTAATCACTGTCCATGTCTTTGGCCTCCGTGTAGAACATGTACCCATTGATATCGTATGACTGATAGGTCGCGAGTTTGGGCGCAGGGCCATGTGCTAAGGCGTGTATGAGCAATCCGTCCGAACTGCCCTCTTTCGGGGGATTTTCAAGAACTGGCTCTTTGAACCAACACAAGAAAGTGGCGTTGTGCTCTACAGTAACTTCGTCATCCGTATTGAGCATCCCCTTATCACGGTACTTCTTTGCAATGCTTTCTTTGTGCCGTGCCACATAATCATCTACCACATCTAGGTGTTGTAGCACTACTAAGTTAGCCCTGTCAAAGTCGTTCCGTCGATCCGAGTAGTCCACGTGCAATTCCCTCCGGCCGTTGTTGTGACCTTCTCCTTCGAGCCTTCCATCGTGCTTCTTGACGGGCAAACCAATAACAGGGTCTCCGTCGACGCCTATATAATTCTCGCAAAAGGAGATGCACTCATGCGTCAAATACCCCTGGACAATGCTCCCATCGGGACGTGACATGTTACGAACGAATCCTTTGATGACCCCATTCATCCTCTTGAATGGCATCATGATGTGAAGGAATGTCGGCCTGAGGTCGATGATGTCGTCCACGATGTGGACACACAGATGCACCATGACATCAAAGAATGCGGGCGGGAAGTACATCTCAAGCTCACATAGTATGACAACGATCTCTTCCTGTAGCCTTCGGAGCTGCTTCACACTTATGGACTTTCGAGAGATAACGTCGAAGAAGTTGCAGAGACCAGTAAGCGTGTCATGGACGTGCTTCTCCATTATCCCTCTAATGGCAACCGGGAGTATCTGCGTCATCATCACGTGACAGTCATGAGACTTCATCCCGCTGAACCTGTTCTTCTTGGGGTCTAGAAATCTGCTTATCTTCCCACAGTAACCGGAACTGACTTTGATTCCCATAAGGCACTTGATGAATTGATCGATCTCCTTCGCACTTAAGGTGAAGCAAGACGGGGGGCAATAATTCTCCTCCTTCTTGTTGACTTTTCTGCCCCTTCCCCCCTCCTCCGTCTCCATCTCCTCTGTCGACTTTTTACGGTGGAGATCTTTCCTGATCTTCAAATCTTCCAAGTCTTTCCTTGCCTTCGGCCCATCCTTGGTCTTCTCCGGCATGTTCATCGGTGTGCCAAGCAAGCTCTCGAGGACATTCTTCGTGATATGCATTTGATCAAGGCAATGAGGCGTGTCGTGATTGGGCCAGTACTCCAAGTCCCAGAAAACAGACCTCGTTTTCCATACCTTCAGCAGCGGCTCCGGCGCCTTTTTCATCTTTCTCGGCGCGGGGCACTGTTCCCAGTTTTTCAACAGCTCGTTGATTTCGGTGCCGCTCCTCTTACGTGGAGGTCCTCGATGCTCAGCCAACCCATTGAATAGATCTCCACGCTTTCTCCACGGATCATCCTTCTCGAGCCATCTATGATGCCCCATGTACACGATTTTACCGGACCCGCCATCTTTCATTGACGTAAGCTGCTGAGACGTTGTATCATCCATGCACCTCGTGCATCCGCAGTATCCGTGGCACACCTGTCCTGAGCTGTACCCATAACCGAGATAGTCGTGCACCGTCATCATCAGCGCGGCTCTCATATGGAAATACTCTCCTTTGCTGGCGTCCCATGTCCATGCCGGTGTTTTCCATAACATGTCTAGCTCCTCTTGCAGAAGCCCCATATACAGGTTAATATTATTTCCCGGTTGTTTCGGCCCTTGAATCAGCATGCTCATGTGTATGTACTTTGTCTTCATGCACTTCCATGGGGGGAGGTTGTACATCCATACAAAGACGGGCCATGTGCTGTGGTTGGTGTTCTGGTTTCCAAATGGATTCATGCCATTGGTACTCCCACCAAGCACGATGTTCCTTGGATCTTCTGCAGCAAATCCATATACGGCGTTGAATGCTCTCCACTGGCTACCATCTACGAGGTGTCTCAGCTTCGGATCATCTCCATCATCGGGCTTCTTCCTCTCCGCGTGCTAGCGCATGAGCTTTGCTTCCTAAGGATCTACGAAATACCGCTGCAGACGGGGAGTGATCGGAAAGTACCATACAACTTTCTGAGGAGCTTTCTTTCCTGCCTTCTTGTATCGAGAAGCATTGCACATTGGACAGCTGGTTTTTTCCGCGTGCTCCCCCTGATAAATGATGCAATCATTGATGCATGCGTGGTACCTAATGTGCGGCAAATCAAAAGGGCAAACGATTTTCTTGGCCTCCTCGACACTAGTAGGACACAGGTTCCCCACGGGAAGAACTTTTTTATGTAGATACTTCAAATGCTCGTCGAGGCTTTTGTCTGTCCATTTGTTTTTTGCCTTCGTCTTTAGAAGTTCGAGCGTGAAACTCAAGCGGGTCACCTTGGGATCGCAACCGTCATACAATGGAGTCTTTGAGTCTACTTCAAGTTGCACCAGCTTGGCCTCCTCTCTAGAAGCAGCACTCTCGCTAGTCGTACTCTTGCGAAGGAGGTCTCGAACATGAGGGTCCTGCACGACTGCACTTAGTAGCGTTGAAGACTGTAGCGTGACCGCCGCCTCTTCTCCGCCATGTCCGGACTCTTCTTCGCCGTGTCTGGAATCTTCTCCGCCGCCGTCATTTCCGGACTCTTCCCCGCCACCATGTCCGGTGCCATCGTCTTTGTGTCGATCGGTCATCTCTTCGTCTAGCCCCATGCCGTTATTCCTTGCCATGTGGACGTCCTCATCATCATCATCTTCATCACTTATCCACCGAGTATAGCCATCCATGAAACCATTCATCAACAGGTGCGCCTTCAAAGTGCCACGATCAAAAGGGTACAAAAGGACTCCTTCTTTGCATCTTGCACACGGACATCTAATCCTAGTCCGATTATTTGCATACATGCCCATCACCGCGGATTGCATGTATCGCTCCACGTTCCATCCACTCACCTTCATGACCGACTGCACGGTATAACAAGCAAAAGGGTTATAAACAAAATGCATGCATGCTTCAAAGTCATATAAAATTTTGGCATGACATTGCCTAAAAATAGGACATATCGAGTTTGCTCGAAATTCATCGAAACGGAAATAAATCGACATTTCGGCAAAACATAAGCAACTCGGGGGCATGTCACTCACACAAATCTCTCCATATCCCAAACACACATATTCTCATTCACACACATATTCCCATTCTTGAAATGAACAACTTTTTACTCACCTATATATCTCCCGAGAGAGACCGATCGAGAGAGCATGGTTAGATGATGAGGCCTTTCGCTACCTATACGGATCGAAAGTGTGGATGGCTAAATAGCTAGCTAGATCTAGTTGTTGGGGAGGAGAGATGACTCTAGCTAACTAATGGAGAGGGAGTTATGGTGGAGGGGGGCATTAATGGGGAGAGAAGAGAGGTAGGAGGAAGAGAGAGATGAGAGGCCATTTATGGAGGAGAGTTATGGTGGAGGGGGACATTAATGAGGAGAGAAGAGAGGTAGGAGGAAGAGAGAAGAAGGGCAACAATGGTGGAGAGGGGAGAGGGGAAAGGAGGGGGAGAGAGGGCAAAGTGGGTGAGGAGGGGGAGGGGGTGAAAAGGTGGCACCAGCCGCAACTAGCAGTAGCGCTGCTTCCCAGAAAGCGCTGGCCAGGAAAAGCGCTACTACTAAGTGGGGCCCATTAGCAGTAGCGGTGCTCTTAGTAGTAGCGCTGGATTTTCTACAGCGCTGCTACTACAGCTACCGTCGGTGGCCACGTCTGGTCCCACATAGTAGTAGCGCGTTTTTTGTTTTCCAGCGCTACTGCTAAAGAGTTACTAGTAGCGCTGCCCTAGAACAGCGCTACTGCTAACTAGCAGCAGCGGTTGCTATTTTCCAGCGCTACTACTGAGGTCCAAATGGAATAAAACTTCACGATGATTTTTCTTAGACCAGAAGACACCCAGGGGAATTAGAGTCCAAGTCAGAAGAGCCACGAGGCGGCGGCAAGCGTGGAGGGTGCGCCCTAGGGGGGGCGCGCCCCCCTACCTTGTGGGCCCCTTGGGACTCCCCTGACCTAGCTCTTCCTCCTATATATTCACATATATTCCAGAACCACCAGAGGCATCCACGAAAACACTTTTCCACCGCCGCAACCTTCTGTTCCCGTGAGATCCCATCTTGGGGCCTTTTCCGGCATCCTGTTGGAGGGGGAATCGATCATGGAGGGCATCTACATCAACCCTATTGCTCTTCCGATGAAGCGTGAGTAGTTTACCATAGACCTCCGGGTCCATAGCTAGTAGCTAGATGGCTTCTTCTCTCTCTTTGATTCTCAATACCACGTTCTCCTCGATGTTCGTAGAGATCTATCCGATGTAATCTTCTTTTTCGGTGTGTTTGTCAAGATCCGATGAATTATGGATTTATGATCAGCTTATCTATGAATATTATTTGAATCTTCTCTGAATTCTTTTATGCATGATTTGATATCTTTGTATTTCTCTTTGAATTATCGGTTTGGTTTGGCCAACTAGATTGGTTTTTCTTGCAATGGGAGAGGTGCTTAGCTTTGGGTTCAATATTGCGTGATTTCACCCAGTGACAAAGTAGGGGTAGCGAGACACGTATTGCATTGTTGCCATCGAGGATAAAAAGATGGGGTTTTCATCATATTGCTTGAGTTTATTCCTGTACATCATGTCATCTTACTTAAGGCGTTACTCCATTCTTTATGAACTTAATACTCTAGATGCATGTTGGATAGCGGCCGATGTGTGGAGTAATAGTAGTAGATGCAGGCAGGAGTCGGTCTACTTGATACGAACGTGATGCCTATATGCATAATCGTTGCCTTGGATATCGTCATAACTTTGCGCTTTTCTATCAATTGCTCGACAGTAATTTGTTCACCCACCGTATTATTTGCCAACATGAGAAAACCCTCTAGTGAAACCTATGGCCCCTGGGTCTATTTTCCATCTTATTAGTTTCTGATCCACTATTTTGCAATCTTTTATTTTCATATCTATATACCAAAAAACCCAAAAATATTTTATCTTTTATTTATCTATCTCTATCAAATCTCACCTTTGCAAGTCACCGTGAAGGGATTGACAACCCCTTTATCGCGTTGGGTGCAAGTGTTTGATTGTTTGTGCAGGTATTGGTGATTTGCGCGGTTTCTCCTACTGGAGTGATACCTTGGTTCTTAACTGAGGGAAATACTTACCTCTACTGTGCTGCATCACCCTTTCCTCTTCAAGGGAAAAACCAACGCAAGCTCAAGAAGTAGCAAGCACTGTGCTGACAACTTGACAAGTGGTCGCAATGTATAAGAGTAGAGGCTCTTTGCTGTTCAGAGCAGCAAGCACCGACTGGGTGGAAAGCAGGGCTTTGAGCTCGACAAACGCTGCTTCAGCTTCGGGAGTCCACTCGAACTTATCGGACTTCTTCATCAGTCGGTAAAGAGGCAGTGCCTTTTCACCGAGACAAGAAATGAATCAACTCAGTGCTGCGAGACAACATGTGAGCTACTGGACGTCATGCACATGCTCAGGGCATTTCATTCGGACAATTGCGCCGATCTTCTCGGGATTGGCATCTATCCCTCGTTCGGAAACGAGGAAACTGAGTAACTTGCCTCTAGGCACTCCGAAGGTGCACTTTGACGGGTTCATCTTGATGTCGTACCTTCTCAAGTTGGCAAAGGTTTCAGCGAGATCAGTTAGCAGGTCGGAACCTTTGCGTGACTTGACCACGATATCATCCATGTAAGCCTCCACATTCCGACTAATCAGAGTGAGCAGGCACTTTTGAATCATATGCATGAACATGGCGCTAGCGTTTTTGAGACCGAATGGCATGGTGACATAGCAAAAACACCCGAAAGGGGTGATGAAGGCCGTTTTTTTTCATCTGGCCAATACAGTCAGATCTAATGGTATCCGGAATACGCATCAAGAAAGGACAAGCGCTCGCATCCCGCAGTTGAATCAACTATTTGATCGATACGGGGGAGCAGAAAATGTTCTTTCGGGCAGGCCCGATTGATATGTTTGAAGTCAATGCACATGTGAAGTGAATTATCCTTCTTGGGGACCATGACGACATTGGCGAGCCACTCGGAGTGGTATATCTCGCGTATGAACTCAGCTGCCAGGAGCCGAGCCACTTCCTCGCCAATCGCCTTGCTCTTCTCCGCAGCAGAGCAGCGGAGATGCTCTTTGACGGGCTTAGCCTTCGAGTCGACTGGCAAACGGTGCTCAGCCAGTCCCCTGGGTACACCTGGCATGTCGGATGGTTTCCATGCAAAGATGTCCCAGTTCTCACGGAGGAACTGGATGAGCGCGGCTTCCTATTTGCTGTCGAGTGTCGTTGAGATATTGGTTGGAGCGGCCGTGGGATCCTCCGGGTGAATGTGAACAAGTTTCCTCTCACCCACCGAGTGGAATGCAGACTCAGAAGCTGACTTCTTAGAACGGAGTAAATCACTCGGATCAACGTTCTTCCTGTACTGTTCCAACTCCACCACAACCATCTATTCATCAAGTAATGGGAGTCTTTGACCACTTGAGGTACGTTGTAGTTGCCGGAGCAACCATGTTCACCTCTCGATTGATGACTTTCAATCGACTTTTGCTCTCAACATCAGCAAAAATCACCAGGGCGGTGTTGACCTTCGGGTAATCTTCTGCCTTTTCTTCATCCTCATCCTTGTCGGAGCCCTTTTCACTCGGCTGACCTTCACGGAACTGTTGAATAAGGAGTCTGCACTGTCGAGTGGTATGCTTGGGTAAAATCAGGTTACCCTCTTCGTCTTTCTTCGTGTGGATGGCACACGGTAGATCCAAGACATCCTGACCCGACTGATCTCTCTTCTTCTTAGGAACCCATTGCTCTTTGGCTTTCCCTTTAAACTTGCCTTGAGGAGCCACCACTATGGCTTCAGCCTGACCAGCGGCTTCAGCTTTGCGCTTCTGCTTCCGACTGGGATTCCCGCCTCCGGTGTCAGGGTCTACAGCCTTTCCTTTTCCACTACGGAGTCGGCCCTCCTCTTCGCCATTCGCATACTGAGTGGCTATCTCCATCATTCAGTTCAGAGACATGGCCCCGGAGCGACCAAATTTCAGTATGGGTTCCCTGTATCGGACACCTTCCTTGAAGGCGCAAACTGCTTGGTGCTCTGAAACATTCTCCACCACATGGTGAAGTGTGGTGCAACGCTGGATGTAATCCCTCAAAGTTTCATTCGGTTTCTGGACACAGTGCTGTAATTCAGGTAAGCCAGCAGGACGTTTGCAGGTGCCTTCGAATGTTTTGATGAACACTCGGGCCAGGTCTCCCCAGCTGAATATGCTAGCGGGGGCCAATTGATTCAACCAGGCTCGGGCTAACCCTTCCAGCATCAACGGCAAATGTTTCATGGCAACGTCATCATTGCCCCCGCCAATTTGCACGGCCACTCGGTAATCCTCTAACCATGTATCTGGCTTTGACTCACCAGTAAACTTGCTCACTCCTGCGGCCAACCTGAAGTTGGGAGGAATCTCAGTAGCGCAAATGGCCCTACTGAAACACTCGGGCCCAGAGACAAATGCTCCACTTCCACTCGGGCGGTCCCTGTCCAAACCCTCTCGGTTAGCCCTGCCTCTGTCAACCAGGCCCTGCACGAGGACTGACCTTGCATCAAACCCAGGCTCCCGGGGGTCGACTGGATACCTCCGCTCATCACCGTACGGGCGCCTATCATCATACCGCCGGAGCGCGTATGAACCACCCCTCGGAGGGAGCGTAGGCACTCGACGGTGGTCGTCACGGTGATGTCGTGGATCAAACTGCCAGTGGCCTCGATCCAGGTACTGGTCTTGGCGATAACCACGATCTTCACGCCGCGGAGGCGATCTTGGACTGTGAGCTGACTGAACTGTGTCCGCCCTGACGGATCTGCTGTGAATCCTATTGCGCGACTGAGAAACAACCGAATTATGCTCCCCAGCCGCTCTAAGTAGCGTCCGAATCTGCTCTAGGCCTCTTCCAGCCTTGGAACGGGATGGTTGGATCGAATCTGCAATACGCACAGCTGCTGCAACATTCTGGATTGGAGTGCGGTATACCTGACACTCATCTCGAGATCCAGTCGGGAACAATTGCCGCTGCCGTCGACTGGGATTTGGAGGTGGCCTGCGAGCACGGTCTTCGAGTGACTTCTGGAGATCCTCCAGGCGCGCATGTTCAGCCAGAGTGGCAACGCGGGCAGCCTCCAAAGCCTGAGCCTCGGCAGTCTCCCCAATGATGGGGGTCTGGAGAGTCTGCTCATTCCTGCGTTGCAGTTCTTCTCTTTGTTCTGCAGTGAGGGCTTGCGGGTAGTACTCGTCGTTGCCGTGCGACGGACCACCGCTTTCGCCCCCGCCACGAGGAAATCCCGGTAGGCTACGCTGGGAGCCAACCATGAGGACTTCCGCCGCGGGATCATTGCTTTCGCACTCGGAAAGCGTATCCGAGTGGCCAGATGATAAGTCGAACAAGCCATAAAGGGACTCGTCGGGCTCGATTGCCGCGATCTGAGGAGTGGACGGCTGACGAGCCACCGCGTGCTTCGCCCACCGCTGGAGCCGCGAGCGACCGGATCGCTTGCGACGGCGAGCAGCGGGGAGGGAAGACGCCACGAGAGCCGACCGGTACTGAGTCGACGGCTGCCGCAAGAGGACGCCGCAGGCACTCGCACGGAAGTGTGCCGTCCCGTGAATAGGGAGCACCTCGACGTCCAGGGGGGCTTCCTGGAGCCAAGCCGAATCATCGGCGATGAAACTGAACACGCCGAGATGGATCCCGCGGCCCAGAGACAATCCACCGCCGGAAACCATGTCGATGAAGTTCGAAGAACGCAACCTCACGGGAAGTCGCTTAGACGCCTGCCCCACGGTGGGCGCCAACTATCGTGGGAACGGATCTGACAGTAGAGGTAGGGGGTACGTAGGAGAGGGCAGAGCCTAGCTACGGCGAGATTCTACACTCGGATTTACGAGTTCAGGCCCCTCTCGGAGGAGGTAACAGCCCTACGTCTCGGTGCCGCGGAGGCTTTCTTTTAATTGGAGTGTTGAGTTACAGGGGGTGCGAACCCTTGTGCAAGAGGGGACGGGTGGCTTATATAGAGTCCGCTGACATCTCGCAGTCCTCAGTTACGTAAGGGTTCAATGAGAGAATAAAGGCACGAATGTTACTGGAAACGCCCGTGTTTAATGGTCTTTATAGCGACGGAGTGAATGTCCGACCGTTGCCGTCCTGGGGTGGCTCTAGATATTCCGTCCTTCGAGTGAAATCTTGTAGTCCGAGTGAATAACGACGGTCGAGTGGAAGTGGGATAACCGAGTGGATCTTCTGTCGAGTGAGTTGCACTCTGTGATGATTTCAGTCGGTATCTCCTTTCTAACTTTGTAGGTCTTGGCATCTTGTGTAGTATCCTTGGGTAGGGCATGTAGGTCAGGCCTAGGACCCTACCCTAGGTACATGTCATCGTCAGCCGGGGTGCATCCCGGGCTCGATCTAGGACCTTCGGGTCTAGGCGGGCGGCTGCCGTTACGTCCTCAAACTGCTGCATCTCATCGGATTCGGTGACGGCTCGCTGAAGCACTCCGGGTCTGCATCGCATCACGAGGATTATGGCGGTGGTCGTCAGCTCCTACGTCGGAGGTGGTCGGCCTGAGGCTAGGTGATCGGATCTCGAGATCTGTAATCTAGTCCCGGCTGCGAGTCGGGGAGACATAGTTGCCGATGAAAACCGAGCCGACGGCAGACGATGGCGGCGTTCTGCGTCGTTACCTTGATGAAGGCATCGTCCTGTAACTACTGTTGACTCACTCGTGCTGCTCCGAGGGAAACCCTAGGATCTGGTTTTCTAGATCGGATGATGGCGGCACTGCGGTGTCGTTCCTCTCTTGGGAGCATCGTTTGTGGAGCAGCGCTGGAAGTCAGAGGTAGGAGGTGGAGCGGCTTTGTCTTGCACGGAGCTTCGGTGGAGATGTCAAGTCATGCCTGGCCGACAGGTGCTACGCTTTGTCATGCCTGGTCGGTAGATGCTACGCACAACAGATCTTCCAGAGACTTCAAGCTGTGTCGGGTGGTGGTACTTGGCGGCATGGTGCTGAGGTGTACCGGCGGCGACCGCGATGTGCTCAGCAGTTCGCGTGCAGGGAGGTGGTGACGTTGGGTGCCGGGGTGGCGTCCATGGCAGCTAGACCACGCGAGGATGATGTGTCAGTACAGATCTGAAAATGGAGTGGTGGCAGTTGGCGGCGGCGGCCTCTGAGAGCGCGCCGGACCGGTGTGTGCCCCATACCCGGCAAGTGGCTTGGTTGGGGCCTCAGGTCTTAGATGCTAGGCTTGGCTGCGAGGTCTGCGGTATTAGGCCCGGACTATCAGCATCCCTTCATCCACTGGATAGGAGTAGCAACAGATGTTGCCTAGACGGTGGCTTCAGACTTACTGCTGTATTTCTTTGTAAGGTCTTTTGTGAATAATTAATAAAGTGGCTGCATGCATCGCCCAGATGCAGAGGCTGTGGGTCTTCCTCCTTTTTCAGAAAAAAAAAAAGATTCGAGAGTACATGTCGACATGGAAGAGCACTCTCTAGACTTACAAACCGACCATGATCCCATGATGCGTTCATAACCAGCAAAAATTCATGTGTATCAAAATTAACCCACGAAAAAACATTAAGCATGCAAACGTAACCGCTGAGAGTTCTTACAACATCTCACCTGCCAGGTTAAACCTTCTGGATAGGAGAGTTCTTACAACATCTCACCTGCCAGGTTAAACCTTCTGGATAGGCAAATGCTTCATCATTCTCCTGAACTGTAAATTTTGGCCAATAATATACCAATTTAAGAATTATCTAGTGCTTCATGTGTTAGCAACAATTAATCTTGGGAGCAGCACCAACACTTGGTATCAGAACCCTGAAGGTTCGATGCGGTGGCGGTGGCTCGTCGTACTCCATGCGAGATGGAGGTCGGTGGCGCACGAAGGATGTTGGTGGCGGTGCGATGTTGCCTGGCAGTTGGTTACGATGTGATGCCGTTAAGAGGAGGAGGTGGCGTTGTGATCGGCATCGTGGAGTGTCGTCCACATCAAGAGGTGGCCTCGGCGAGCGGCAAGACGGCGTGGTGACTGGCGTTGCGATGGCGTCGACCACGACAAGATGGTGCGCCATCGTGACCGACACTGTGATGGCGTCGTCCATGACAAAAGATGGTGTGTGGTGGTCATCGGCACTTCGATGGGGTTGACCACAGCAAGTGGTTGTCCGCATCGAAGATTATGATATCAAGATTAGGAGGGTGAATGTTAGCAGTAATCTTGATATTTTGTATCAACATGTTTAGTTTAAGTTTTGCTTATAATTTAGGTTGCCAAGTAGCTTAACGTACGTAGACCATAGAAGCTTTGTCTCAGCAGGTATACAGGGTGAGATGCCGGAGATGATCATGCGAAACGACTCAGATGGCGGGATGCCGAATACCGCGTAAAGCGGTACAGCCGTGTAAGTATTACTTATACTAGCGGGCCAAGGCGCGGCGGCACGCCGTGCCCGTGCAAGTGCTCTTGACTTGTACAATTGTTGTTGCTGCTTAAAAACTATAAGAACAACATAGTACACATGCCGGATGAGCAAAAAATTACATCTGATTAAACATTATGAGCATACATTGCATTGGCTAGCTAGATGAGACAAATTTGCTAATTAAAAAAGAAAATCCAGTCAAGTGCAATAGTTTCTTTACAGCTAAACTGTCATAAGAAAATGTGAAATAGAAGATTGACAGGGTAAAACAATGAGATCTTCTAGTAACACAGATGGTTTGATTCTCCAATTGTGCTAGTACATTCCTTTTGTTTCATTTACTTTGAAATCTGCAAATAGCTATTCCCAAGTAGGAAGCCGACCATGGAGAAACTACTCTTAAGCTTGTAAGTGTGGGAGGTACCCTATGCAAAGGCATGAAAAACTCAGCTTTAGGTCCCCTTCTCGTGGCATTTTCTGGAACTCTAATGGGTAATCATTATTTTTTCACACAAATGCAGCCATAATCAGCGAACAGGGGCTTACAATAGATACTTATATAATCTTATGCCATTCATAAATAATTTGTTTGGATTATCGTTTAAATTTTCTCTATGACTCTAAATATTTGAGCAAAAAAATATTAAGCCATGGTTTTTTTTGACTTATTGAATCAAAACATCAAATTTACCTGAACCACAAGTCTGAAATTAATAGGGGAGTTGGTTCCAACTATAGTGCCACAATAAAGCGAGCTTATGTCATGTAAAAATATTAGTGATAGCTTATAACCACTAAGAGATAAAATAAGAGAAACTAATAATTAAACTGACCAAACCTGAAACATCTCATTATCCAAGGCAATCTAACACTGAAAAGAGTTCTTTCTGCAAAAGATTAAATTTGCTTGACCGCCAAATTAAATAGTTGCCAAAGAACCAACCTTATGTTAATTCAGTTTTTGCTTTGACCCGCGTAAAGAGAATTCTCCCCCTGAAACTTACTAACTTAGTTGCTAACAATGGTATTTAATAGCAAATGGATCAAGGCTAGTACTGAAAGATAGTTGTTTCATGTAAGAAAAGGGGACACACACAAAAATTGCCACAACAATGCTCCGATGGATAGGCAAGCTTTGTCTTTTCCACAATAGATGATAATTAATATACTCAATTCTTTCCAATGGATACACATGAAAAAGACATCATATGAAAAACTTCAAAATGTCAAACATGCATGCCTAGCTAACTATAGGAGAATGCTAGAAAGAACTTCTGAACTGAAGCATATGTTTGCTTGATCAATCCAAGAAGATTCATCTTTGAAGTGAAAAATGCTTGTTGACAACATGTGGAAGGAGGGATGGAGAAACTTACATGGATCATCAAAACAATGTGTTGGTACACCCTTAAGAACTGGAATTCTTATATGATCACAAGTCACTTGAAAAACAATTCATCTATACATTTGAAATCTGAGAAAACAAATTGTGTTATTTGTAGTATTATATAAGATACAACTCTGCATACCTAGTTCTTTTGCCTGGCGGAAACATCGGGAACTAAAATTAGAAAATTGATAACTAAAACTAATTATTGCCAAGGAGAGAATGGGATTTTCTTCCTATACAGTGAAGTTGATGTTTAAGAAAGAAGAGGATAATCTAGACCGAGATAAACAAATATAATTTGTAAAAAGTATAAAGCCGGCCTAAAGATAACTATCCTAAAAAGATGAAGTTGTAAAGCGGTGTATTCCTTTTTGAGACTGAATCAAAGCGATGAACCAACCAAACCAACACCCATCAAAAACCTGGTGGCGTGAACTGAGGGTAGCTCACATGGTTCGCTTCCTTGTAGTGGTACCAGCCCACCAGGGTTCAAGTCTTAAACTATGCCACGAGTCTCGCATTTTCATAGCTTTATCTCAGTCTTTTCGGCAATGTTCGTTCAGTGGGAGAAGACGCCCCCGTCGACTATGAAGACGCCTGCAGTGACTTCGTCAATCTCAAAGATGTTGTGCCGGCTTATTATCTCGGAGGTGCTCATAGAGGTAGGGTGCGCGTGCGTGCGTTCATACGATTGAGTGTATGTGTGTACGTGGGTAGCAACGTGTACTATGAAGACGCCTGCAGTGACTTTGTCAATCTCAAGATATTGCGTCGGCTAAGTATCTCGGAGGTGCTCATAGAGGTAGGTTGTGCGTGTGCGCGTTCATAGGGGTGAGTGTATATATGTATGTGGGCATCAACATCGACTACCAAGACATCTGTGTCGACTTCGCCAATCTCAAGATGTTGTGCTGGCTCAGTATCTCGGAGGTGCTCATAGAGGTAGGGTTTGCATGTGTGCGTTCATAGGGGTGAGTGTATGTGTGTATGTGGACATCAACATCGACTACCAAGACATCTGTGTTGACTTCGTCAATCTTAAGATGTTGTGTTGGCTCAGTATCTTGGAGGTGCTCATAGAGGTGCAGTGTGCATGCGCGCATTTATAGGGGTGTGTGTATGTGGACATCTACGTTGTATTGTGTTCAAAAATCAGTAGCTAAACACAAAAGAAAAAACCCAGTAATAAACCAAATGAAGAATCAAACACGTGTCAGCTAGAAATGGATAAACTCGTGTCAGCTAGAAATGGATTCATGTGCGTTCATACGGGTGAGTGTATGTGTGTACTATTGGGGAACGTTGCATGAAAAACAAAAAAAATTCTACGCACACGCAAGATCTATCCATGGAGATGCATAGCTACGAGAGGGGAGAGTGTGTCTGCGTACCCTCGTAGACCGTTAAGCGGAAGCGTTTATCACGCGGTTGATGTAGTCGTACTTTTCGCGATCCGATCATGATCCAACCGATCTAGTGCCGAACAGACGGCACCTCCGAGTTTAGCACATGTGTGGCTCGATGATGTCTCCTCCTTCTTGATCCAGCAAGCGGGAGAGGAGAAGTAGATGGGATCACAACCAACACGACGGCGTGGTGGTGATGATGGTGGTGGAGCACCGACAGCGCTTCGCTAAGCGTCGCCAGGACGAGGCGGTGGAATTACGGAGTAACGGGAGAGAGAGGGGCGCCAAGGGCTTGGTGTATTCTCTTGGGCGCCCCCTCCCCTCTATATATTGGTGGAGGGGCGTGGGAAACAACCCCTCCAAGCCCTAGGGCGCAGCTAAGGGGGAGATGACTTGGACTCCAAGTCCAATCCTATTCCTACTAGGACTCCTTCCTTTTTTGCCTTCCCTATCCACATGGGCTTTTGAGGACTTGGTGCGCCTAGACCAATAAGGCCAGGGTGCCTCACCACAGCCCATGCTAACCCTTGGGTCGTGGTGAAACCACTTGTGGACTTCCGGACCCCTCCGGAATCCTTCGGAACCTTCTGGAAGCTTCCCGGTACAATACCGAAAAAACTGCACCTTTTTTCGGAACCCAAAATATGACTTCCCATATATAAATCTTTACCTCTCGACCATTCCGAGACTCCTCGTGACGTCCGGGATCTCATCGGGACTCCGAACAACATTTGGTTACCACTCATCAAATATCCCAATACTACTCTAGCGTCAACGAACGTTAAGCGTGCGACCCTACGGGTTCGGGAATTATGTAGTCATGACTGAGACACCTCTCCGGTCAATAACCAATAGCGGGACCTGGATGCCCATATTGATTCCTACATATTCCACGAAGATGTTTTATCGGTTGAACCTTTATGTCAACATACGTAATTCCCTTTGTCTGTCGGTATGTTCCTTGTCCGAGATTCGATCGTCGGTATCTCTATACCTAGTTCAATCTCGTTACCGGCAAGTCTCTTTACTCGTTCCGTAATACATCATCTTGCAACTAACTCCTTAGTCACTTTGCTTGCAAGCTTCTTGTGATGTGTATTACCGAGAGGGCTCGGAGATACCTCTCCGATACACGGAGTGACAAATCCCAATCTCGATTCGCACCAACTCAACAGACACCTTCGGAGATACCTGTAGAGCATCTTTATGATCACCCAGTTACGTTGTGACGTTTGATAGCACACAAGGTATTTCTCCGATATCTGGGAGTTGCATGATCTCATGGTCGAAGGAACATGTATTTGACATTAAGAAAGCAGTAGCAGTAAACTGAACGATCGTATGCTATGCTAAAGGTTGGGTCTTGTCCATCACATCATTCTCCTAATGATGTGATCCCGTTATCAAATGACAACTCATGTCTATGGTTAGTAAACCTTAACCATCTTTGATCAACGAGCTAGTCTAGTAGAGGCTCACCAGGGACACGGTGTTTGTTTATGTATCCACACATGTATTTAAATTTCTGGTCAATACAATTCTAGCATGAATAATGAACCTTTATCATGATTAAGGAAATATAATAATAACCATTTTATTATTGCCTCTAGGGAATATTTCCATCATGTACATGGGCATCAACGTGTACTATGAAGACGCCTGCGGTGACTTTGTCAATCTCAAGATATTGTGTCGGCTCAGTATCTCGGAGATGCTTATAGAGGTAGGATGTGCGTGTGTACGTTCATAGGATGAGTGTGTGTATGTGGGCATCAACATCGACTACCAAAACGTCCGTGTTGTTTTCGTCAATCTCAAGAATGTTGTGCTGGTTCGGTATCTTAGAGGTGCTCATAGAGGTACAACGTGCATGCGCGCATTACTGCGTGTATATGGACATCTACGGTGTACTGTGTTAAAAAATCAGTAGCTAAACTCAAAAGGAACCAAATGAAAAATCAAAAATGTGTCAGCTAGGAATGAATGAACACGTGTCAGCTCGATGGATTCACGCATAGCACTTCAAAAAATGCATGGTAGCAGCCCTTGCTTAGCCGCTTTAATTGGTTTATTATTACTAGCAGGCAGAGGCCGCGCCCGTGTATTGGCATGTTGATTATCTTGTATAAGCAAGGATAGTAGAAAGTATAGTTGGTAAATCAGCCTAAGTATAAGAAAGAGGACATGCTCTATTTATGCTTCATATATTGGACCTCCAAACTCCAAAATTGGCTTTAGTAACCTTAGCAAAAATAAATAATTCTTGCGGTAGTAATACAAACTGCAAATACATTGAATGAACCCGGAAAAAAATGCATAGAATGAAAATGTTTTAAACATCAACACGGTGACTTTGAATTTCCTAACTGAACTGAAGCTCTAGCTACTTCATTTTTAAGCTTACATAAGATGACATATATAACTAACAGAAGCTAAGCCAAAAGTAAGACTGATTAATTTGCTTAGTTTATACACTACTTTGCGCTTAGTTTATACAGTACTTTGCTTGGGTGATAGCGTGTCTTTCATTTCATGGACATTAGGTCGTAGCCACTTGACGTACCCTTGGCATTGAACAACTAAAATGGGAACATGCAACTCTGTATTAGCGAATATCTGCAATAATAATAATAGAAATACATTCAAACCATTAGTTGATTGCTTCGTTGGGAATTTCCAAGGAAAAATATAAGCTTCAGACAAACTTTATGCTGCTAATAATGCAGAAGTTGAAACATGCCCGATAAAAAATAGTGTACGTTATGCCCTATTCCAGTAGGTGCCTGAGGACTTAAGACCAATTAACATCTTGATATAAAATCATCACCCTAAAAGAGAGACGAAACATCTGATCATTTAAGGCATGTTTTAGGAATGTATACTAACAACACAGACTTTCAGTCTCTAATATAAAAAGAGCAATACCATGACTTATTGGCATATATCTTTGCACATTCTTTTACACCCAATGGCAAACAAAAGGTACTTATGCATTTAGCTGGATAGATGAGACACAGCAGGTTGGCAGTTACCAAGGGACCAGGCATCTAAACCGCAACTTTCCTGAACTGTGCTTGTTCTTGAACACAAAAAGAAATCAGCTCTTTGAACTCTAGTGCAAGAATCAGTGATAAGAGAAAAATGGGTAATCAAGTCAAACAAAGACAGTAGCAAGGAAAGGAATAGTAACAGTGTAAACCTGTCATTAACCTATAATTACATCCTTATCTGAGCAATCATAAACTTTTGGAGCAACTTATTTTCTGTCCATCCATGCTGAGAAGCTGTCTGTATAGTCCCATAAAACTTTTGGCTGCTTCTTAGTAGAAGATTAGTATTTGGCATGCATTCTGTGGAAGTATTGGTAGTTGATTAGGCAAGTAGAGACTTGCTCTATAATGAGTAGGCAAACCTAATCTGAATCTGTAGGACAGAAGCATGCATCCCATGTTATCATGGATTTAATTGCCTAAAGTGTTTATTCATAATTAATTGGCCCTTGCACACATACTTGTTTTCAATGATGGAGCCAGCTCTTTCAAAGAGAGTTTGAGGCGTTGGACTGTCTGCTGACCAAACCAAAACTTATTTCAGATTTTAAACAGGTGAAGCTTCCAATTGTGTGTACATGCACATGGAAAAGGAAATTTCATACCAAGTGAGATGAATCCTTATCATCATACCGAGCAGATGCATTATTGCACTCACATTCCTTTTTGTGCTCTTTAATAATGTATAGTACAATTAATTGTTTTTGTCGACATATGCCTACAATTATGGGTGGCACCCAAAAACAGGGGAAGTCCCATAAATTCATTTTTTGGGTGCAGCTCCCTTTTTTCAACTTTTCATAGGCTCGCACCAAGAATGGACATGCACTCTGCCTTTACTTAATTAGCAACCAGAACAAACCAGAATTGTGTTATAGCTGCTTCATAACCTGGCACTAAACTGCAAACGGGCCAGATAAAGAAAGAATGAGGATGAGGAGGGAGAAATATCAATCGATTCAAGGATTCAGTTCATGAAAATACAAAAGGTAAATTGATATATATAAACACACTCATTACTGATATATATAAACACACTCCTTTATCGAAAAACTCCCAGAAATATTGATGGTCATGATGAATCCTGGTCGCCGTACCATGCCAATCAGCCAACAACATGCCCGCAGCAGTGACGCAACAGTGAGCATGACCTGGGCCTCCTACCCTCTATCTAGCTCGATTAAAATTATCGTACCCACATCTTGTATGCTAAATCTTTTAGGCAATACAAATATGCAAAATTAAGAGTATAGCAACGCGATGCCTAGCCTGAACTGAAAACAAATTTACCTGCGGGCGTCTTGACATTAGATCAAACACCTGGTGGGCGTTGCGGTAGTCCCCATCATACTCCGGCATACGGAGGGCCGCCGGCTGTGGCGGGGGCAGGGGCGGCCATAGGGAACCAGGGTGCGAACGCGCCGGTGAAGAGCGCTGGTGACCATTGCATCCCTGTCTCGCCACCGTGCGACCCAGGCTGGCCGTGTTCTTTGTCGTGGGCGCTGCATGAAACCGGGAATCCATGAATCATGATGCCCCGCATTAGAGGATGGGCAGAGAAGGTTGGGGTGCGGGGGAGGGGTCATCATCCGACGCAACCACCGTCGAAGCAGGTGCACACCATACATGGAGCTTCGTATGAGAGGTAAAGAGAGGAGGGGCGCGCGAGGACTGGCGATGGGGATTGAGAAGTCATGGAGAAGGAGGAAAAAGAATTGGGGAGGTCCGGCTGTGCAGCACCATGGAAAGACGCCCACGCGCCGGCGGTTGGACGCCTCCGCCCGCGACGCGCTGCGGCGTGCCGCCGCTTTTTTTGGAGGAACCGGGCCGAGAGCTGCTTCAACAACGGCCGAGAGGGCGAGGTGTGTGGGGGTGCAAGCGCAGTCCGGGAGGAACGTCAGCGGCGGCCGGCGGCGGACGGTGGCGACGGGTGGAGTACGCGAGGGGTGGACCGCTCGAGGCAGCGACCGTTGTTCCCCTTCGTTCGTTCTCTCCAGGAGAAGGGAAGGAGCCCGTGATTGGTGGTGGTGGATAACGGGCCCAACTCGAGATCCTTAAGCGGTAAATCACAGTTTAGGCAGTAAAAAAAATCAGAAAAAGGAAAAAAAATAAGTTACCACGTGTTAGCCAGCAGAGAAGTGACGCTCTGCACTGGAAACGCATAGGAGGCGTTCTTGCTTAGCCACTTTAATATCTGTTTATTTATTTATATATATGCCACACCGTTCTTTTAGTGTTTCCTGCCCAAGCAATGTCATGTCGTAGTAAACCCTTGTTGAACGGTTGAGCCCTGTGTCACAAGGGACACTAATCCTTGACTACCAATAGGCAACGACAGTTTCAATGCCATCTGGTGGGCTGACCCGTGACGCTGGTGATCATAGTAGAATATAGGGGTTTTATCGTGTTCTCCACAGTGAAAGATGTAAAGTACTATCAATTTCTCAAAGATAGATCAGATCAAAATATGGGTTTGAAACTGAAGATTATGTTCTCTGCTAGAACTTCTCTAGTTAAACAAGCCAAAACAATAATGTTCCAGATTGGACTAAACTCTTTGCAGGCAGGAGAAGCAACAGATGGAGGTAGTGGCTCCAGTTAGTGGACTCAAGGATCTAACTGCTCCTCCCGAGTCGCCCCCCGTGAGGCGGCCGGGAGGCCCCCAGATCTCGTCGGCCGAACTCCCCCTCTCCTCCTCCTCCTCCTCCTCTTCCCTCGCCGCCGCCCAGGGGCGCGGCCAGGCGAAGCCTTGCCGTTGCTGGCGGCGGCGGGGACTCGGGGTCCTCCTGCTCGTGTGGGGCTGGCGCGGGCCGGAGCGTGGCGTCGGGCCGGACGTCACGGCGGGTTGTGGCGGCGCTCCGGCGATTTCGTTTCTCTGCGGCAGGCGGCTTCGCGGTCACCAGGGACGGTGGCGGCGTGACCAGATCGGCCGACGGCGGCGCGACCAAATCTAGGCCTAGGCGTGGGCCTTGGTCAGTGGATTGTGGTCGACGCGGTGGCGGGTGCGACACGTCGGCGGCTGGGCGGATCCGTCGGGATTCTACCCTTGTCGGGTCCATGACAGCGCGGGCAACTCCGGGGGAAACCCTAGATCTCCTTGGGATCGAGTTATGGCGGTGCTTTTGCGTCATAGTCCCTCTTCAAGGCATCATTTTGGAGTTTGCTCCGGCTGAAGGGACCAATGACTCGGCGGCGCACGCCTGGTGGCATGACTGCCGGTGAAAATCGCGCCGACTACGGTCATGGCGGCGTCTATGACGTCGTTCCCTTCTCGAGGCATCGTCATTGCAGTTTGCATCATCAGGCTCGGGATGCTCCGGGGGAAACCCTAGATCTGGGTCTACCGGATCGGACGATGATGGCCTTCGCAGTATCGCTTTCCCTCCTGGGGGCATCGTTTTGGAGCAAGTGATGGTTGGAGGGAACAAGAGGAGGAGCGGTGTTACATCTACCGCAAGGCCGACAGCGGATCCCGGCGGCATGGCGCTGCGGAGGTTCGGCGACGAGCGCGTGTGGATGGACATGTGCAGGATGGTGGCGTTGTCTGGTGCCGTGGTGGTGTCGACGATAGGCCAGGCAAGGTCGATGCGTCAGTTCCTGCTCTGGAGATGGAGCGGGGGAAGATGGCGGCGGCAGCCTCTGAGAGTGCGCCGTCCAGTGTGTGACCCAGTCTTGGTATGTGGCTGGGCTGGTGTTGTGGGAACAGATCTGACAGTAGAGGTAGGGGGTACGTAGGAGAGGGCAGAGTCCTAGCTACGGCGAGGTTGTACACTCGGATTTATGAGTTCAGGCCCCTCGCGGAGGAGGTAAAAGCCCTACGTCTCGGTGCCGCGGAGGCTCTGTTGATTCGAGTATGAGTTACAGGAGGTGCGAACCCTTGTGCCAGAGGGGCGGAGTGTCTTATATAGAGTGCGCCGACCATTCGCAGTCCTCCATTACACAGGGGTTCAATGAGGGTATAATGTCACGTACATTACTGGTAACGTCCGCATTAAATGATCTTTATGACGACGGAGTGAATGTCTGACCGTTGCCATCCTGGGGTGGCTCTAGGTCTTCTGTCCTCCGAGTGGATTCTTGTCTTCCGATTGAATAACGACGGTCGAGTGGAATTGGGATATCCGAGTGAGATCTTCTGTCGAGTGGATTGCACTTCATGAAGATTACAGTCGGTATCTTCTGTTTAACTTTGTGGGCCTTGGCCTCTTGTGCAGTGTCCTTGGGTGGGGTATGCAGGTCAGGCCTATGACCCTACCCTAGGTACATGTCATCATCATTAGCCCCCGAATGGATTGAGGACCGAGTGAAGAAGGGTTGAAGTTGATTCTGACCTGATTCAATGTCCCGAAGACACTTTCTGAGGAGCCTGAAAGTATGCTAGGTATTTTAACCCTTCATCAGTCGCCTTGATCGATTCTGGCTTCTGGAATTTCCGAGTGAAATATGCAGCATGGTATTGAGCAGATTGGATTTGGATATCTTCGGCGTGATCGACTGATTCGCTAGACCCGGATTTCACGGGATTCAAAATTTAGAGAAGCGCGCGGGTCGGGGCGTGGCGCGGTAAGCGGGGCAAGTGGAGAGAGACTCCTCGATCCACGCGCCACCTTTTTCGCCACGTATCAAGCGAGCGCCGGTTGTGGGATGCTCTAAGATTGCGCGGGCCCACAAGTCAGTCACTCGGATGCGTGGTCATTTAAGGCGACGCTGCCGATGCGGGGAACAGTGCCTGCCATTCTCCTCTGCCACTCCGCCTCGTCTCCTCCGGCGCAACGCCCTTCTGTCCACTCCCCTCAAGCTCTACAGCAATGGCGAAGGACAAGACCAGGGCCTTGGAGCACGCGAAGAAGTCGACGGCGACGGGTAAGAAGCCGGCCAAGGGGTCGTCTTCGCGATCCACCCTGCCGCCGGGCTGGATCCAAGGGGACTGGATCTCCTCGACGGTCTCAGTGGAAGATCTGGAAAATCTCGTCGCCGACGGCCTGATCGCGGAGGGGTCTTGGAGGCTGCCGGAAGGGGAGATCGAGCCCGAGCCGCGCGACGGTGAGCGCATTCTCCTCATGACGCATGTCGAAAGAGGTTTCTCCTTGCCACCACACTCGTTCTTCCGAGGTTTCTTGAACTTCTTTGGTGCTCAGATCCATCACTTTCCGCCCAACACCATCTCATACCATGGCGCATTCGTTTTGATGTGTGAGAACTTCCTGGGATGCCATCCACACTGGGGATTATTCAAGCACATTTTCACTTGCCGATCTCAGTCGATGAAGAAAGCTAATCCGACTGATGAGAGGACCCATGTGATCCAAATGTGTGGGGGGTTAGGAGTCCAAATGAGGGGTAGGAGCTCTTTCCCTCCTATGACCTTTCCCGAATCGGTTAGGGGGTGGCAGTCGACGTGGTTTTACTGCAAGGATATCCCGACTCCAGGTCAGTCGACTGGCCTTTCCCCGTTCTCTCTGGAGAGACTCCGCGCCCCTTGTTCGCTGATTGTGGAGGAGGCGGAGAAGGGCGAGGTGGCCATCTTGGTCGATGCGGCTGTTGCACTGGTCCGGGGCGGGGTGACGGGCATGGACTTGTTGGAGGTGTTTCTCAGTCGACGCATCCAGCCCTTGCAAGCTCGGGACCACCCCATGTGGCTGTACTCAGGTACAGAAGACACCGCTCGGACGCACCCGGAGGAGGTCAAAGAGGAGATAGTGGCGCAGTGGCTTCGGAGCATCACTGGGAACAAGGACAACCCGCACGGGGCAAAACGGATCTTGCCATTTGACGCCGAGCATCCTCCAGGGGAGGTCTGACATTACTTGTCGAGTGTTTCATCTTTTATCTTTCAATATGTAGCCACACTAGTATCCGACTGATCTTTGCAATCTGTGCCTTGCAGGTATTCACGAAGATGTACTCACCCGTGCCGAACGGAGAACAACATCTCGGGGATGTAGAAAGCGAGGGCGGGAGCGCCGATATTGAGTACGCCGACGACAGCGAAGATGATAGTGACGACTCTGATGACAGTGAAGAAATCGTGTCCCCACCACGCACCGAGCGTCGTTCCAAGCAAACACAAGATCCTGCGGCTGACCAAGGCAAGGCCACGGCGTCGAGTGTGAAAACCCAGAAGCGCACTCAGACGTCAACTCCCGAGCCGACGGAGAAAACCGCCAAGCAAGCGAAGGTCATTCCTCCTAAACCTCGGAAGGCTTTGCCCAAGATAAAAGTTGTTGTGCCTGTCGCTTCGGCGTAAGTGTTTCTTCTTCTTTTTCATTGCCATTGCGGACCTTCTCGTTTATTTGACCGAATGGAATCTTGGGCCTCCAGGGCCGCTACCTCTGGGGCGTCCCACATGGAGATCGACGACGAGCAGGCCGACGCAGACACTGCGGACGCGGTCACTTCTCGAGCAGGTATGATTAGATCACGCTTTGTCAATTGCTTTGATGACCTACTGAAATCTTATTGTCGAGTGACTATAGTGCCAGCAAATATTATTCAGCTTCTAGACGACGACGAGGAGGAGCCTCCGAGGAACACAGGAGGAAGAGGCAGGGCTTCGACCACCTCGCGGAACATGAGCAAGAGAGCGCCTTCCAGCCGGACGTCTCACCCGCCGTCTGAACCTGTTCTTCAAGAGCTAGGTGTCTTGTCTCGAGCTGGAGTTTCTTTTGCTGACCCCTAGTCGACTGTTCAGCCTCCAGTGTCGACTGCTCAAACTTCCGGTCCGACTAGGCAACCTCAAACGCTGATCCCTCCAGCTGCGTCACCAACTCCAGTGTCGACTGAGTTTACTCTGCATCATGTCCCGGAGGACCAAACAGGAGCTGCCATGGAAGCAATGATCCAAGCTAGCCTGATGATGGAGCGACTGAAGGTGGTGTACGAGTCCAGTAAGGCTGCTTACGACACAAGTTCTGCCCTTCAGACCAATGTCTGAGTAAGTACGATTGTAAGTTGATTTCCGATTGGATAATCGCTTGTTCTGTTAGGATATGCTATCTGAAACTGCTGCTTCATTATTCGTAAGATGTCCGTGGATGAGCGTTTTGGAACCTTTAATGTGCATCTTTCATGGGTCTGTGCCTTGAATCTGTACACCCACTGGGTGTTTTCTTTTGCTGTGTAGTTCTTCCACTCGAGTCGGTCAGGCCGTGTCGAGTGGGTACCTGGTCCAGTGGGGGCACGTTGAGTGCACCCACTAGGTGTACTCTCCGAGACCACCGTCGAATGTTCGATTCGGCGGGGGTCTTTAGAATATATCTGTTTGTAGCTCTTCACTCGGGTCGGTCGGGCCGTGCCGAGTGGGTAACTGATCCAGTGGGGGCACGCTGAGTGCACCCACTGGGTGTGGTCCCCGAGACCGCCGTCGACTGCGGGCAGTTGGCGGGGGTCTGAGAACAAGAGACTTTTTTCTCTCTCTCCCACTTGGGTCGGGCAGGCCGTACCTAGTGGGAAATCAATCCAGTGGGGGCACGATGAATGCACCCACTGGGTGTAGTCCCCGAGACGGCCATCGAATGTTTGATTCGGCGGTGGTCTTAGAACTCCTTTGATAACAGCAATCTGAATTTGCTCTTCTCTACTCGGAAGTAAAGGGTCTTTCTTTCCGTCGACTGAATTGTCTTTATGTTGATCGCAGAAATCTTGTGAACTTGGGACTCAATACGCTGCCCTGGAGAAGGAGAAGATCTAACTCCAACTTGATTTGGAACTTGCCAAGAAGAATCTGAAGGATGCCCAGGATGAAGTGAATACCATGGGAGGTAACAGCTTACTGACTGTATGTTTTGTCGTTTCCTTTTTTTCATCTTTTGAACCGAGTGATTCCACTCGAACAGATGTGCGTAGTGAAAACCGTCAACTCCAAGCACGACTGAAGAATGTTATTTCTTTAGACACTATGAAGCAGGCATTGGAGAGGAAGGACACTGAACTCGCGGGAGCGCAGAAGGTGGCACGAGAGAAGACTGAAGCGGCTGAGAGAAAGCTAGCTTCAGTCGGCAAACTTGAAGAGGAAAATGCCAATCTGAAAACGGCTGTAGACGAGGTGAAGAAAGAGGCTGCACAGCTGCGGGAGGAGAAAGTTGTCCTGGCTGACAAGGTCGACCAGCTCACTCGGAAGAGGGACGAGATGGAAGCTTACTTGGGAGGTCTTGCCAAGAAGATGTACATCATGCTTGAAGGTATCTTTCTTCGTCTGAGTGAATCTAGAAAACTTCCACATAATTCTGCTACTGACTCATACTTTTCTCTCTCGTGCAGAGTTCTGTCAGAATTTCGAGCAGGAAACTGACCAGATTGAACCAGGCCTGGACCCCATAAAGTCGCTCGTCAAGGATGAAGCTGCGCTGAATGTACTGCGACTTGAAGCTCGTCTCGACAGCGTCTTGGGATACATTGCTCGACTGAAGGTTGCGCTGACAAAGATAGACCAAGAGCTGTGGCCGGAGGACAAACTTCAGAATGACCTCGAGTCACTGATGGCTCGGCTCAATGAAGTTCCTAGTCGAGTGCAGGCGTGGAAGAAATCAGCTGCTCGCTGCGGAGCCGACGTAGCTCTTTCACTCGTCAGAGTCCATTGCAAGGATGCCAAAGAAGAAAAGCTGAAGGCTCTCCAAGTGACGAACACGAAGAAGCTCCAGTTCGAATCCTTCATGGAGACCTTCATTGAAGCAGCCACTCGCATAGCTGGCGGCATCGACTTGGACATCTTCGTCGAGCCAGCGAGTCCTCCTCCCGCCGAGTGAAGAAAAAACTTTAATGATTCGAATTTATTTGCCTCGGGATGCCAAGTGATCTTGTAACCATTAAACTCTTTCGGGCCTGACGCCCGAGTACTTTTGCTTCCGATTCTGAAACTTGACGGATTTATCTGAACTCGATGGATTTATCCGAATATTGCTTTTCTTGCTTTCAGAATGTTTTGTGTGATCGGATTTTTTGACTTAGGTGAAACTGGTTCGCGGCTAAGCTTCCGAGTGGGAGGATTGTACTCCTCTCGGAATAGATTTTTAACTTAGGCGAGGACGGGCTCGCGGCTAAGCCCCCGAGTGGGAGGATTGCTCTCCACTCGGAGTAGATTTTTAACTTAGGCGAGGACGGGCTCGCGACTAAGCCCCCGAGTGGGAGGATTGCTCTCCACTCGGAGTAGTTTTTTAACTTAGGCGAGTACGGGGCTAAACCCCCGAATGAGAGGATTGTTCTTCACTCGAAGTAGATTTTTAACTTAGGCGAGGACGGGCTTGCTATTGATGAGCGGCAGCTGCAATGCTATTCTGTTTTACCGAGGATGACCGCGTTTTGGATCCAAAAAGTACACCGATTGGACATTTAGTCGGAAGTATCATTACCACATCCGTGTTGGAGTAAATCCCAAGGAAAGAGCACATCCGATGGAAATTTTGTTGATGTGTCACGTGCACAAGCATACGGTCAAAGATTGACACAACCCAGATTCGGACTCTGTCTTCAACTCTGCATCCGACTCGCCACCGTGACCCGCCCCGTCACGGGCCATCTCACCAGTCCCATCACGTCAAGCCGACCGCCTCGCGCCGTCCCAACGGCACCAAGCTGCCACCCCTGCGTTGCCGAGGCGCCGCTCTGTGCAACAAGCAGTTTTCAAGCTGCTGCGCTTTCTGCCGTTACACTCCCGCGCCTGGCTTGCCGCTGTCGTGGCCTTGCCTTGCCTCTGAGCAGTCTCGCCGCCAAGTCGCCGTGGCCGGGCCTCATCGATCTTGCGAGCCGGCCTGCTGCCTCCGCTGGCGCTGCCCTTGTCACCCCGGGTCGTCGCTGTTTTCCCCCTCTGCACAGCCCCGTGCCAAGCCTTCTCTGCCTACTGCGCGATTGACCGCGTCCGTTGACCCGCCAGGATCGTTGTAGTTTCCCCGTGGTGTCACCTTCACCTCGCCGGAGACGGCACCGCTGCACCTCGCCGGCGTCATCTTCGAGCCGCCGTTGCGTGGCCACAGCTGCGCCTCAAGCCGGCTCCGCCTCGACTCGCTGGGGTACGCATGTCTGCGGTCACTACTTCGCCGTCACGCCTCCACATCACAGGACTCCATGTCTCCAAGCAGGGCCGGTTGTGCCCACTGCGCCTTGCACTGTCGAGGAGTCGTTTCTACCGCTACATGCTCCGCCAGTCTCCGTCGAGCTGGCCCTGAGCCACTGCCGTTCTCCGCCTAGCCGGGGACGCCTTGAGCCGCCCCGCTTCTGCTACAGCCACCCCTCAACCGAAGGCTCTGTCGCCGTCCCGGCCGGACGTGGCCGTCGCGGAGCAGCACGGCCTCGCCTCACCTTCTGCTGGCTTCACCACCGTGTGGCCGAGCTGCCGCGCTGGCTTGCCGCCCTCGCCGTAGCCCTTGCTTCCATGCTCGCTGCACGACCGACTTGCTGGGCGGCCCTTACCCCCGCAGCTGCTGCGCTGCCCTGCCGGGTTGCCACTGCTACGCCGCAAACCGGCTCTGACTGTGACCCCGCGGCGAGACGCCGCCTGTTTCAGCCGCTGCTATGGCCTCGTGGAAAGTCGTTGTCTGTTGTCATGGCTCGTCTCTACTGGTTGATTTCTACTGCCTGTTTAAATGGGGAGTAACGCTGGAGGTTTGAGATCAGGCAATGCTCTCTGGAGTTAAAGTGGTACTCTCATTACCAGCATCTGGCAGAGTCCTTGAAGGAATAAAGCACAACTCAATATCTTTTGTGTGCATACAAAGAACAAAAGGAATTCAGTAGCCATATTGCAAAATTATCTACGGATGCTACTTGCGGATCATCGGTCATCCGAGCAAATCAGGGCAATTGTTCATTGCAAGAGCGATGGTCGTGTCATGGATACAGCTCGCGCCACTATTATCATGCGCTAGCATCTGACCGTGCCATGATGCTCGACGAATATATGTGCAAACCGCCGTTTTTACGGCCCAATTTACATCAATATGACGTGGTTGATTAGCCCATCCGCGCGGCTTACCGCGTCTGCGACTGACTTACCCATCCGCACCGGCTTACAATGCCACGGCCGACTCATCTGTCTGCTCCCGCAGCCGACTCAGCCGTGATTGATTTCAGCTTCACCGTGGTGATCATCAACTCCGCGGTTGATAATTTCCGGCCTAACATATCAAGGTGAGATCTGTCCAATCAATTTTTATTGATACATTTTTTATTCTTTCAAAGAACAAATTACTCCGGCTTGCGATATTGTTTATGCAGAACAATTATTCACTGCAAGAGCGGTGGCGACTCGCCTGCGTCCGTACTGACTCTAATGATAGCGGTCGTCTTTACCATCCGCCTCCGCGGTTTGGTGTATATCAACATATTGGAGCTGCACTGTCTGCATGAGCTGTTTATTGAGTGCAAGCAAGTCACTACTCGGGTAGCCCGGTTTTCTCTTCCAACAATTTGGAGGCAAATTATCATATATTATCAGCCTCCATCTGCACTGCAGTTTGGTTAACTTCAATAGCCAGTTGGGATGAACCATTGGCCGAGTTACTGACACAGTTCATACGGGATCATTTATAACCCGCCACGATCAACCTCAACCTTATGAGAAGTCACATTGCGTTATCAAACGCCAAGGATACACAATGAGTATTGCGAGGGTCATCAACTTGCCACCTTGCTTCTAGCTTTGACATATTTCAGCATTCCGCTGTTCAACTATATGCCGGTTTATATCACGGCCAAGTGTGAAGAATCTCAAACCAACTCCTTGAGTCGCCTTGAGACTCGGGGGCTACGATGACATAACTCAGTGAATGATTGCCAGTTAAAAGCGGA
The DNA here is from genome assembly GCA_011799875.1 of Thinopyrum elongatum. NCBI lineage: Eukaryota > Viridiplantae > Streptophyta > Magnoliopsida > Poales > Poaceae > Thinopyrum > Thinopyrum elongatum. The sequence goes on from CM022302.1 coordinate 105,091,094, forward strand.
TTCAAGAACTCCGGATTAGTGGAGGGAAAAATAACCGGTCCCGGAGGCTACTGCTATATTGATGAAAATTTAAATGCCGTCAGAAAATTTTCGGCTCAAAACAAAGAATGCCGGTTTAAAATCCAGCTCAAGGGAATTTTGTCTCTCACAAGGCATTGAAGCTCTCAATATCCGGTTTAAAATCTGGCTCAAGGGAATTTTGTCTCACACAAAGCATTGAAGCTCTCAATATCCGGTTTAAAATCCGGCTCAAGGGAAACCTGTCTCTCATAAAGCTTTGAAGCTTTCAATATCCGGTTTGAAATTCCGGTTCAAAAAGAATTCAACTCTCACAAGTTTGAGTTCTCAGAAAAATTAAAGGTTGCCAAAGAGAACTTGCTGCCATGATGCGCGGTTCGAACATGGGTATCCTGCCTTATGGGCTCGTCTTATTATGGTCACTTGGGGGCTTCCTGCTCAACGAGCATAGCTATGACTACCCTTTGATCTGGCTTACAGGCTGGGTTGTAAACATCACTTGGGGGCTTCCTGTTCAAACATAGGTGTATTCACCAAAGAGAACATAGCGTCACTACCCTCTTGACTGGCTTGGAACACCAGGTGTATTCACCAAAGTTTCCAGGTTATCTTGTTCAAACATAGGTATATTCACCAAAGAGGACATGACCTTTTTGGCGTAGAATGCCAGGTGTATTCACCAAAACCTTCCGGGTTATCTTGTTCAAACATAGGTGTATTCACCAAAGGGAACATAACCCTTCAGGCTTGGAAGCCAGGTGTATTCACCTAAAAACCCGGGTTATCCTGCCTTTTTAAGTCTGCCACTCCGCCCAGGTAATCCTGGAATGACCCGCCGTACTTTTGACAGTCAATCTTCTATAGACCCTGAACTTGTCAAAGTTAAAACGACGATTGGTCATGTGAGGTCCAGCTTATAAGGTTTGCATGAAGATTTAACTCATTGGCTGTGCGGCCCTTGAAAACACTTGAGATTTAGGCTTGGCGGCCTATGAAAGCCTTGTTTTTTCTGATTTATTATTTCTATTTGAACATTTTTTGTACCATATTGACATATGGTTTAAAACGATTCAGGCCATTTAGCCTTAATCTCTATGGCTTATATTTGAGCATATCCATGGTTTTTGATAACCCGGCCTGGCTTTGGACTATAAGTCGCCAGTATATGATGATATTAAATACTTGGAAGCGTTGTGCTCTAAGTTTTGGCATATGGCACTGTAAGCCGGCGGTATGAACTTATTTCACAGGCCATGTAGCCTTGATTATATGATTCATCATTGAGCATCTTTGGGTTTGATAAACCGCCCTTAAGTCGCCAGGATATTTTGCCTTGAGCAATCAAAATGATGATGTTTCATGACTCCGGGTTGATACTGGCCCTGGATTATAATTATCAAGGCATCACCATGGTATTAATCTGCAGGTATGTCTTTCAATAATGGTATGAATATTTTGGTTTTGGTAAACAGCCCTGGCTATGGACTTTAAGTCGCCAGTATACTTTGGATTGCGCAAATTGGGATTATGCGCTTATGAATCATTGAGTTTAAACCCATCATCTGGCCATCTGAAGATATTGCCAGGTTATCCAGATCCGGGTTATATTGTTCAATATTGAGTTTATTGAGGCTATGAGCCGCCAAAATGATCTTGTCAAAACTGGACATGACTATGAGCACCCATGGATGGGGTTATCAGTTCTTGATTCTTACAAAGGCTATAAGCCGCCGGGTTACAAAATTCCGGCTTACAATGAATGCGCATTAAGTCGCCATCGGCCAAGAGCCGCCAGGTATTTAACTCCGGATTTACTTATCAACAGATAAGGTATTCAAATCTTTAATAGCCAGATTGGCTGGATTTTCATGATGATATTGAATGATTGAGGTTTTCATGCTGGATTATATTATTCAAATCTTGAATAGCCAACACGGCTGGATTTTTATTATGGTTATCAATAACCAGTATTATGATTGAGGTTTTCAAAGTAGCTTTAGCGCAATGGCTATTATTTCTTTATCAATGGATATGATTTATTCTACAATGGAAGGAATAGTCCCGAGTCACTGCAGGCATACGACCGGGCACTTGGGGGCTACATTATTCAAATGAAGATTACATCGAGTATGCAAGTCCCATGTCACTGCAAGTATGCACCATGGCACTTGGGGGCTAATGCAAAGTCATTTTAACTCGCCTCATTGAAGACCTGACCCATCACGTAGTGATGAGCCGGCCCTTGGGGGCTACTAATTGCTCCTGTCAAAGGTAACCCGAAACTTGGGAGCTACATCATATGGTGTTATTTTTTGAAGTACATATAAAGTCCCAACTCAGTATTATCTTACTGAGCCGGCCCTTGGGGGCTACACGTTGCTGCTCAAATCTACATGATCATATCTACAAAGTCCCTGCTCATTATTTCATAATGACCCGGCACTTGGGGGCTAAACATGGGAAGTACAAATTGTTCAGTTTATGATTGGTGATTTACATGAACAACCCGGATTTCTCCAAAGTTGCAGCATTTATATTAAAGCAAGTCTTAAGCTATCACTACGCTCCCTTCTTAAGACTTGGGGGCTACACGTGATATGCATATAAGGGAGGTAAGCTTTCAAGCTTGGTGTTAGCAACAATTATGACCCGGTGCCATCAATATTTACAAACCGGCAATTTTGGCAATCATAACTCGGCAAGCTCTACATCTTTAAGCCGGCTGAAAATCAGATGAGTATTTCAAGACCAATATTTTTGTCAAGCTAGAGCATTGGAAGCCGAGTCAAAGGGATTATTCTTTATAATATTTTTCTGCAAGAAGCCAATGTAAGCAAATTGACTATGAAGCTGGTCTATTGACCCGGACTTTTCAGAAGAAGTGCCCGGATTTTTTACATTGGCAATGTTTGAACATATCTGCTAAAGGAGATTTGCTATGAGGTCATGGACACGTATCAAGGAGGAAATGACAAGGACTTCAGGATGATCTGGTGCCGGTTCAAAAAAAACTTTTAACCCGGAGCACAACCTGTCAAATTTGTTCTTGTGTTTGTTTTACAGGATCAGTTTAACATGGATAAATCCAAATTAAACTGGGGGCTAATGTCGGGGATATACCCCGCGGTGTAACCCGGCTGGATGTATGACCCGGCTGGAGCTTGGCGACTCACTGGTGACCCGCCCGGAGCTTGGCGACTCACTGGTGACCCGCCCGGAGCTTGGCGACTCACGGGTAACCCGCCCGAGCTTGGCGACTCACGGGTAACCCGCCCGAGCTTTGCGGCTCATTGGTGACCCGGCAGGCGGGTCAGAAGAGCGACAAGACCCGGTGGCCCAGAAGGCGGCTCATGGAAGGCCGACTTACGTTATGGTGGGCCGACTTAAGGCATAAGGAATATTCTCTTACAAAGGAAGCAAGACTAGGATTCCACTTGTAATAGAGTAGTCCTAGTCCTACTAGGACTCCACATGTAACCCGCCCCTTCAACTTATATAAGGAGGAGCAGGGCACCCGAAGAGGGGGCGAAGAATCTCGAAGGCTAGACACAACTAAAGGGGAGCCGGCTTATGCGGCGACTCCCTCATGAGCATAATGAAACCTAGCCACAAATAGCATGTAGGGCTATTACCGGATGATGCTTCCCGGGGCCCGAAGCTATCTAAATCCTTGTCTTGTATGTTGATTCCGCTTCACGTCTCTCATCCCGATCAACCCCTCTCAAGCTACCACATAGATGCGCGGCCTCACGACTAAGTCCTCACACTAGGACATCTGCCGTGACAATTCCACGACAGAGTGGGAGGATTGCTCTCCACTCGGAGTGTTTTTTTAACTTAGGCGAGGACGGGCTCGCGGCCAAGCCCCCGAGTGGGAGGATTGCTCTCCACTCGGAGTAGTTTTTTAACTTAGGCGAGGACAGGCTCGCAGCTAAGCCCCCGAGTGGGAGGATTGCTCTCCACTCGGAGTAGTTTTTTAACTTAGGTGAGGACGGGCTCGCGGCTAAGCCCCCGAGTAGGAGGATTGCTCTCTACTCGGAGTAGTTTTTTAACTTAGGCGAGGACGGGCTCGCGGCTAAGCCCCCGAGTGGGAGGATTGCCCTCCACTCGGAGTAGTTTTTTAACTTAGGCGAGGACGGGCTCGCAGCTAAGCCCCCGAGTGGGAGGATTGCTCTCCACTCGGAGTAGTTTTTTTACTTAGGCAAGGACGGGCTCGTGGCTAAGCCCCCGAGTGGGAGGATTGCTCTCCACTCGGAGTAGTTTTTTAACTTAGGCGAGGACAGGCTCGCCGCTAAGCCCCCGAGTGGGAGGACTGCTCTCCACTCGGAGTAGGTTTTTAACTTAGGCGAGGACGGGCTCGCGGCTAAGCCCCCGAGTGGGAGGATTGCTCTCCACTCGGAGTAGGTTTTTAACTTAGGCGAGGACGGGCTCGCGGCTAAGTCCCCGAGTGGGAGGATTGCTCTCCACTCGGAGTAGTTTTTTAACTTAGGCGAGGACGGGCTCGCGGCTAAGTCCCCGAGTGGGAGGATTGGTCTCCACTCAGAGTAGGTTTTTAACTTAGGAGAGGGCGGGCTCGCGGCTAAGCCCCCCGAGTGGGAGGATTGCTCTCCACTCGGAGTAGTTTTTTAACTTAGGCGAAAACGGGTTTCGCAGCTAAGCCACCCACTGGGGGATTTGAACATATGTTTATGCGAGAATGATCATTAAGAGACCGCAAGAATCTTGTCTTGACAAACGATGTAATAAGTACTCTTATTACATCCTGACAATCTGACTGTCAAGTATAAAAACGATGAAGAAGATCTGCGTTCCAGGAGCGCGGCTCATCTTTCTTCTGAGCTAGGTTGTAAAGGTGATATGCTCCATTGTGAAGCACCTTGGTGACGATGAAAGGGCCTTCCCACGTGGGGGTGAGCTTATGTGGCCGTTGTTGATCCACTCGGAGCACAAGGTCTCCTTCTTGAAATGCTCGACCTTTGACGTTTCTAGCGTGGAATCGACAGAGATCTTGCTGATAAATAGTTGACCGGATCAAAGCCATCTCTCGTTCTTCTTCCAGAAGGTCTACTGCATCCTGACATGCTTGCTCTGCCTCAGCTTCTGAATAAAGTTCCACTCGGGGTGCATTGTGAAGCAGGTCACTAGGAAGCACGGCTTCAGCCCCGTACACCATGAAAAAAGGGGTTTGGTTAGTGGATCAGTTGGGAGTTTTCCTCAATCCCCATAGAACAGACGACAATTCAGTTACCCAAGCTCCAGCTGCGTGCTTAAGGTCGCGCGTGAGTCGAGGTTTCAGACCTTGGAGGATCAGACCGTTTGCTCTTTCAGCTTGGCCATTCGACTGCGGGTCCGCAACAGATGCGTAATCCACCCGAGTGCCCTGGGAAGCGCAGAACGCTCTGAACTCTTCCGAATCAAAGTTTGAGCCATTGTCTGTGATAATGTTGTGCGGAACTCCATATCAGAATATCAACTCTCTTATGAAACTGATGGCTGTGCTTGAGTCTAAATTCTTGATAGGCTTGGCCTCAATCCACTTGGTGAACTTGTCGACTGCTACAAGTAGATGAGTGAAACCACTTCTGCCGGTCCTTAGCGGCCCAACCATGTCCAATCCCAACACAGCAAATGGCCAGACGAGCGGGATAATTTTTAAGGCGGATGCGGGTTTGTGGGACATGTTGGCGTAGAACTGGCAACCTTCACACTTCTCAACAATTTCTTTTGCAGCTTCATTGGCCCGCGGCCAGTAGAATCCTGCTCGGTATGCTTTGGCCACGATGGTCCGAGAGGACGCACGGTGACCACAGGTCCCCGAGTGGATCTCATCCAATATCAGTCGACCCTCTTCTGGAGAGATACATCGCTGAGCCACGCCAGTAACACTCTCTCTGTAGAGCTGTCCGCCCATTACTGTGAAGGCCTTGGACCTACGGACGATCTGACGTGCCTCAACTTCATCTTCTGGAAGCTCCTGCCTGAGCAGATACGCAATGTACGACACTGTCCAGTCGGGGGTGATTACTAGGATCTCCATAACTAGATCAATAATTGTCGGTACCTCGATTTCAGTCGGATTGGTGGAACTTATTGCTTGGGGAGGTTCTTCAGTAAAGGGATCCTCTTGCACTGACGGGGAATCAAGATGCTCAAGAAACACATTACTGGGGGTAGGCTTCCGAGTGGAACCTATTTTCGCCAGATCGTCATCTGCCTAATTCTTGATTCGAGGAATGTGGTGAAGCTCCAAACCCTTGAACTTTTTCTATAATTTCCTCACTGCGTTGCAGTATCCAGTCATAGCAGGGTTCCTGACATCCCACTCCTTCATCACTTGATTGACCACCAAATCTGAATCGCCGTAGACCATCAGGCGACGGACGCCGAGTGAGATGGCCATATGCAACCCGTAGAGGAGTGCTTCATACTCAGCTTCGTTATTGGAGGAATTGAAGTGAATCTGGAGGACATAACTGAGTTTATCGCCTCTTGGGGACACCAGGACTACTCCAGCACCAGAACCATTCAACATCTTAGATCCATCGAAGAACATAGTCCAGTGTTCCGAGTGAACTTGAGTCGGCTGTTGCTGTTCAATCCACTCGGCCAAGAAATCTGTGAGTGCATGGGACTTGATCGCCTTCTTTGCTTGAAACTTGATATCCAGAGGGAGAAGTTCAATTGCCCACTTAGCCACTCGACCAGTCGCATCTCGATTGTTCATGATTTCAGACAATGGAGCATCGCTGACGACTGAAACCGAGTGGTCTTGGAAATAATGTGCAACTTTCTTCGCAGTCAAATAAATTCCATAAACAAGCTTCTGGTAATGCGGATACCTCTGCTTGGATGGAGTCAAGACTTCAGAGATATAATACATTGGGCGTTGAACTTTATAGGCCTTGCCTTCTTCTTCTCGCTCCACTGTGAGCACTGTGCTAACAACCTGACCAGTGGCTGCAATGTACAAGAGTAGAGGCTCTTTGCTGTTCGGAGCAGCAAGCACCGGCTGGGTGGAAAGCAGGGCTTTGAGCTCCACAAACGCTGCCTCGGCTTCAGGAGTCCACTCGAACGTATCAGATTTTTTCATCAGTCGGTAAAGAGGCAGTGCCTTTTCACCGAGACGTGAAATGAACCGACTCAATGCAGCAAGACAACATGTGAGCTTCTGAACATCGTGCACACGCACAGGGCGTTTCATTCGGAGGATTGCGCCGATCTTCTCAGGATTGGCATCTATCCCTCGTTTGGAAACGAGAAAACCGAGTAACTTTCCCCGGGTACTCCGAATGTGCACTTGGACGGATTCAGCTTGATGTCATATCTTCTCAGATTGGCAAAGGTTTCAGCGAGGTCAGTCAGCAGGTCGGAACTCTTGCGTGACTTAACCACAATATCATCCATATACGCCTCCACATTCCGACTGATCTGAGTGAGCAGGCACTTCTATATCATGCGCATGAATGTGGCGCCAGCGTTTTTGAGACCGAATGGCATGGTGACATAGCAAAAACACCCGAATGGGGTGATGAAGGCCGTTTTTATTTCATCTGGCCCATACAGTCGGATCTGATGGTATCCGGAATACGCATCAAGAAAAGACAAATGCTCAAACCCCGCAGTCGAGTCGACTATCTGATCGATGCGAGGGAGCGGAAAATGATCTTTCGGGCAGGCTCGATTGATATGCTTGAAGTCAATGCACATACGGAGTGAATTATCCTTCTTGGGAACCATGATGATGTTGGCGAGAGACTCGGAGTGGTATATCTCGCGGATGAACTCAGCTGCCAGGAGCCAAGCCACTTCCTTGCCAATCGCCTTCCTCTTCTCCGTGGTGGACCGACGGAGATGTTCCTTGACAGGTTTAGCTTTGGAGTCGACACGCAAACGGTGCTCAGCCAGTCCCCTGGGTACACCTGGCATGTCCGATGGTTTCCATGCGAAGATGTCCCAGTTCTCACGGAGGAACTGGATGAGCGCGGCTTCCTATTTGCTGTCAAGTGTCATTGAGATGTGGGTCGGAGCAGCTGTGGGATCTTCCGGGTGAATGTGAACTGGTTTTGTCCCGCCGGCCCACTGAAATGCAGACTCAGAAGCAGGCTTCTTGGAACGGAGCAAATCACTCGGATCAGCATTCTTCTTGTATTCCTCCAGTTCCACCACTGCCATTTGCTTGTCAGCGATCTTGGACCCCTTCTGGAGGCACTCCTCTACTCTCTGTCTGTTTCCAGTGACCGTGATCACACCTTTGGGTCCGGGCATCTTCAGCTTAAGATACATGTAGCATGGACAGGCCATGAAACGAGCATACGCCGGCCTGCCCAGAATAGCATGATAGGCACTCTGGAAATCTACCACTGCAAATGTCAACTTTTCCTTGCGAAAATTCTTTGAATCACCGAAAACCACTTCCAAAGCAATCTGCCCGAGTGATTTCGCCTTCTTCCCTGGGATGACTCCGTGAAACTGCATGTTGCTCTCACTGAGTCGGGACATCGGAATGCCCATCCCCTGGAGGGTTTCTGCATACAGAATGTTCAATCCACTGCCTCCATCCATGAGAACTTTACGCAGTCGAGTGCCTCCAACAACTGGGTCGACCACCAAAGCTTGCCGCCAGGGGGTAGCAACGTGAGCTGGGTGATCCGACTGGTCGAAGGTGATCGGAGTCTTTGACCACTTGAGGTATGTTGTAGTTGCAGGAGCAACCATGTTCACCTCTCTGTTGATTACTTTCAGTCGACTTTTGCTCTCAACATCAGCAAAAATCACCAAAGTAGCATTGACCTTTGGATAATCATCTGCCTTCTCTTCATCTTCGTCCTTATCAGAGCCCTTCTCACTTGGCTGGCCCTCACGGAACTGCTGAATAAGGAGTCTACATTGTCGAGTGGTGTGTTTGGGCAAAATCAAGTTACCCTCTTCATCCTTCTTCGTGTGGATATGACACGGTAAATCCAGGACGTCCTGGCCTGACTGGTCCTTCATCTTTTTGGGTATCCACGGCCCCTTGGGCTTTCCTTTGAACTTTCCTTGGTTATTCACTACTGCAGCTTCTGCCTGACCGGTGGCTTCGGCTTTGCGTTTCTGCTTCCGACTGGGGTTTCCACCCCAGGCGTCAGGGTCGACTGTCTTCCCTTTGCCATTGCGGAGTCGGTCTTCTTCTTCGCCATTCGCGTACCGAGTGGCTATTTCTATCATCCGATTCAGAGTCATGGCCCCGGAGCGACCGAATTTCAGTGTGAGCTCTCTGTACCGCACGCCTTCCTTGAAGGCGCAAACTGCTTGATGCTCTGAAACATTCTCCACTAGATGGTGAAGTGTAGTCCACCGCTGGATGTAATCCCTCAAAGTTTCATTCGGATTTTGGACACAATGCTGCAACTCAGACAGCCCAGCGGGACACTTGCAAGTGCCTTCAAACGTCTTGATAAACACTCGGGCCAAGTCTTCCCAACAGTAAATGCTTGCAGGGGCCAACTGATTCAACCATGCCCTAGCTGAGCCTTCAAGCATCAAGGGCAGGTGCTTCATGGCTACTTCATCGTTGCCTCCACCAATCTGCACTGCCACTCGGTAATCCTCCAACCACGTGTCTGGCTTTGACTCACCAGTAAACTTGCTTACTCCTGCAGCCAATCTGAAGTTGGGAGGAATCTCAGCAGCTCGGATGGCTTTGCTGAAACACTCGGGCCCAGAGATGAACGCTCTGCTGCCACTCGGATGATTTCTGTCCAGCCCTTCTCTATTAGCTCTGCCTCTGTCAACCAGGCCATGCACGAGGACTGACCTTGCATCAAAACCGGGCTCTCTTGGGTCGACTAGAACCCTCCGCTCATCACCGTATGGGCACCTGTCATCATACCACCGGGGCGCGTACGAACCACCCCTCGGAGGGGGCGTGGGCACCCGACGGTGGTCATCACGGTGGTATCGAGGATCAAACTGCCCGTGGCCTCGACCCAGGTACTGGTCCTGGTGATAACCACGATCTTCATGCCGCGAAGGCGATCTTGGGCTGTGTGCCGACTGAACGGTGTCTGCCATGACAGACCTGCTGTGAATCCTGTTGCGCGACTGGGAAACAGCCGAGTTCTGTTCCCCGGCAGCCCTGAGCAATGCCTGAATCTGCTGTAGGCCTCTACCAGCCTCGGAGCGGGACGGCTGGATTGAATCTGCAATACGCGCAGCCGCCGCAACATTTTGAATCGGTGTACGGTATACCTGACACTCTTCTCGAGGCCCAGTCGGGAACAATTGTCGCTGCCGTCGACTGGAACTTCGGAACTGCCTGCGGGCTCGGTCGTCGAGTGCTTGCTGAAGATTCTCCAGGCGCGTACGCTCAGCCAGATTGGCCAAGCGTGCAGCCTCCAGGGCCTGAGCCTCGGGGGTCTCCCCAACGATGGGGGTCTGGAGAGCCTGAATGTTTCTGTGATGCAGCTCTTCCCTCTGCTCCGCAGTGAGAGCTTGAGGGTAATACTCGTCGTTGTCGCGCGACGGACCACCGCTGTCGCCTCCGCCATGCGAGAATCCAGGCGGGCTGCGCTGGGAGCCGACCATGAGGACTTCCGCCGCAGGATCATTGCTCTCGCACTCGGAAAGAGTATCCGAGTGACCAGTCGACAGATCGAACAATCCGTAGAGAGATTCATCGGGCTCAATTGTCGTGATTTGAGGAGTGGCCGACTGACGGGCCACCACATGCTTCACCCACCGCTGGAGCCGCGAGCGACCAGATCGCTTGCGGCGACGGGCAGCGGGGAGCGAAGACGCCGCGGGAGCCGACTGATACTGAGTCGACGGCTGCCGCAGGAGGACGCCGCAGGCACTCGCGCGGAAGTGCGCCGCCCCGTGAATGGGGAGCGCCTCGACGTCGAGGGGGGCTTCCTGGAGCCAGGCCGAACCGTCGGTGATGAAGGTGAGCGCACCGAGACAGATCTCGCGACCCAAGGACAATCCACTGCCGGAAACCATGTTGACGAAGATCAAAGATTGCAACCTCATCGGAAGTCGCTTAGACGCCTGCCCCACGGTGGGCGCCAACTATCGTGGGAACAGATCTGACAGTAAAGATAGGGGGTACGTAGGAGAGGGCAGAGTCCTAGCTACGGCGAGGTTGTACACTCGGATTTACATGTTCAAGCCCCTCGCGGAGGAGGTAAAAGCCCTACGTCTCGGTGCCGCGGAGGCTCTGTTGACTCGAGTATGAGTTGCAGGGGGTGCGAACCCTTGTGCCAGAGGGGAGGAGTGGCTTATATAGAGTGCGCCGACCCTTCGCAGTCCTCCATTACACAGGGGTTCAATGAGGGTATAATGTCGCGTACGTTACTGGTAACGCCCGCATTAAATGATCTTTATGACGACGGAGTGAATGTCTGACCGTTGCCATCCTGAGGTGGCTCTAGGTCTTCTGTCCTCCGAGTGGATTCTTGTCTTTCGATTGAATAACGACGGTCGAGTGGAATTGGGATATCCGAGTGAGATCTTCTGTCGAGTGGATTGCACTTCATGAAGATTACAGTTGGTATCTTCTGTTTAACTTTGTGGGCCTTGGCCTCTTGTGCAGTGTCCTTGGGTGGTGTATGCAGGTCAGGCCTATGACCCTACCCTAGGTACATGTCATCATCAGCTGGGGCATCTGGCTTTACATGTTAGTCTTTAATGTGATGTCCGTTTGGTATTTGGCTCGGACATTCGGCATCCCTTCATCAAGGGGATAGGAATAGCAACAAGTGTTGCCTAGACGGTGGCTTCAGGCTTACTGATGTATTACTTTGTATGGTCTTTGTAAATAATTAATAAAATGTCTGTATGTCCAGATGCAGAGGCCGGGGATATATCTTCCTTTTAAAAAAAAAAGTGTCAGACCATGCAAATTTCTCCGGATGGCCTAAGAAGGTTGTGCGAGCGTGCCCTTCTGGCCACGAATTCCGCGAAGTGAGGTAATTGCACGCGTGTGGTGATAGGCGATGAGAGGCACTCAGGCAAGGATCCATTGGTGGCCGCGCATGGCTTGAATTCCCTGTCTTCCAGTCCCAGAACCGCGAGTAAGCATGAAGATCCTTGCCCCGTCTCTGTATAATACGTACACACTCGATCGAGTCAATTCATGGATGTAGCTAGTCTAGAGATATCGATAATATATGTATGTCTTTCTTCTAGCTGGCCGATGTGCTATCGTGACGTTGGCCTCACCATTAGCTATGCGTGTGCTAGCTATGTGGTTGAGGGGATAAAAAGTACTAATTTGTAGAGTGCGGATTTTTATTACCGACAGGTGGGCTATACACTTCCCGCCAAGTTGGAACACTGAGAGAGACTTTTAATACCTCTTCGATTGGAGCTGTTTTACTGTGATTGGGTTAGTACTCGTGGGGAATTTAAAATGATTAAATTTAATATGTTAATTTTGAGAAGGGCATAATGGTCCATTAGGAAATATCTTTTCTTTAACCGATCACCTGAGGACCAGATCCACGTCTACTAGATCCAGTTCACGGTCTTCGTCCGATCTACTCCTCGCCGTTGTGCTCCTGACCTTCACCGTCCCCGACGTCCCCGGCGAGACGAATAAATTCATCATGCTCGTCCTCCACCCAACCAAGCCGAGCCCCCCCCCCCCACCCCACGCCGTCATTGCCCTCGACATGCTCGGCGAGGAGAAGAAGAAGAAGGCCGCATCTGCGCCAGCTGAATCGACGGCGACGGCGGCGGGCGATCCCATCTCTTCCCGCGTACCATCCTTAAGGTATGAATCCGGCTTGGATCCATAGGATCGTTCTGCTCGTTCTCTTGGCCCTTGCGCCCATCCACCGTGCATGCAGTACCACCTCAACCCTACATGATTATGTAATTTAGCAGTATTTGCCATGCGAGATTTGTACCGACAAGAACAATGAATGGAAAGCTTCATCGTGGCATAGTTTCTCTTGAGTTAATCGCATCATGTGTGTTTAACTAACATGCTGAGGCCATTGCTTACTCCCTTTAGTACCAAAGAAAAAAATTGACTTACTTCACGTTTGATGAAAGCTTCATCATGGCGTTGGAGGCTTGCTTGCATATGCAAAGATAAGATACTGGCACAAGTAGAAAACAGGGCTTTGGTTGAAGCCAGGGTAAGGGCATTAATCCTGGTTCACTCACGAACCGGGACCAAAGGGGGCATCAGTCCCGGTTCGTGAGGCCAGGGCGCCGGCCGGGCCTCGGGGGCCATTGGTCCCGGTTCGTCTGACCCCTTTGGTCCCGGTTCCAGACATGAACCGACACCAATGGGCCTCGCTCCTGGCCCACAACCTTTAGTCCCGGTTGGTGGCTGGAACCGGGACCAAATGTGGTCCTTTAGTCCCGGTTTTAGCCACAAACCGGGACTAAAGAGAGGCCTATATATACCCCCGCCCCTGCCCGCGAGCAGAGCCAGTGCTCTGTTTTTCTGGCCGGCCGTGGGAGAGCTTTGTGGTGCTCTAGCTCACCCCCTATGCACATGAGGTGTTCGATGAAATGCCCGAGCCACACTTAAGCTTTCTTCTCTCGAAGCTCCTTGTCCAAACTCCATTTTCCTCAAGATTTGTCTAGTTTTGGCGGTCCGTCCTGTCCCGTCCCCGTCCTCACCGCCGTCGATCGCCCGCGCCGATCTCGTCGCCGGCACCACTGTGGTGAGCCTCTTGTTCTTATCTTCTTTCTAAAAGAAAAAAATTCTTACTTGTATGATTTAGATAGGTACTTGTATAATTTTCTTACTTTTATTATTGTTTGTTATTATATAGTGCGATGGTTTTGGTATCCGCCTCCGTCGGCCCTCGTCCTGTCTATGATTCGGATGTGGTATATATTATCTTTTATAACTATTTGTTTCATTTAGTGTTTAAGACAATTATGCCGACCAACGTGACATAGATGTTTTTATCTAGGAGGTATGTGAACCGGAAATTCCAACCGACCCTATTGTCGAGAGGTTAAATTTAGTTGAAGAAGAAAACAATTACCTGAAGAAAAAATTGAAAAGAATTGAGGAGGAGAAGATGAGATTGGAGTTGCATGTTGTGGATGTCGTCGATGACCACAAGATCAAGATGGATGAAATGCGCTTGAAGATTAGAAAGATTAAAAAATATGCCATTCATACTGAGGCTGGTATCATTATGCCGTTGGATCAATTGTTACCTTAGTTGCAATTATGATCGCATTTGTTGTTGCATAGAAATGTTTTACATAGTTTCAATGTATGGTTTAATTAGATACTCTGGAGAGCTATATGTTGTTCAATGAGAACTATGTATGAACTTTATGTATTTATTTTTTCAGTAATAACATTTGATCACTACTGTACTTTGGTTTTAATGTGATGATGAACTTCTATTAATGTGGTCACTTCTCTATTCATGATGTTCTGTACTGGTTTTTGACACACTTAATTATATATAATGCACGCAGATGAACCGGCAATGGATGTACGATAACAGACGCACCTCCGAGTACATTAAGGGCGTGCATAATTTTCTCGAAGTGGCTGAGGCAAACAAGTAGAATGGTTTTATGTGTTGTCCATGCCCTAGATGTGAGAATACGAAGTCTTACTCTGACTCGAAAACCCTTCACATCCACCTGCTTGAGAAGGGTTTCATGCCACACTATAATGTTTGGACCAAGCACGGAGAAAGAGGGGTTATGATGGAAGACAACGAAGAAGAAGAGGATGATGACAACTATGTGCCCCCTGAATACGGTGATGCTGCAACGGGGGAAGCTGAAGAACAAGAGGAACCAGACGATGTGCCCGATGATGATCTTCGCCGGGTCATTGTTGATGCAAAGAGACAATGCCAAAGTGAAAAGGAGAAGTTGAAGTTCGATCGCATGTTAGAGGATCACAAAAAAGGGTTGTACCCAAATTGCGAAGATGGCAACACAAAGCTCGGTACCACACTGGAATTGCTGCAGTGGAAGGCAGACAATGGTGTATCTGACAACAGATTTGAGAAGCTACTGAAAATATTGAAGAAGAAGCTTCCAAAGGATAACGAATTGCCCGACAGTACGTACGGAGCAAAGAAGGTTCTATGCCCTCTAGGATTGGAGGTGCAAAAGATACATGCATGCCCTAATGACTGCATCCTCTACCGCGGTGCGTACGAGGATTTGAACGCATGCCCGGTATGTGGTGCATTGCGGTATAAGATCAGACGAGATGACCCTGGTGATGTTGAGGGCGAGCGGCCCAAGAAGAGGGTTCCTACCAAGGTGATGTGGTATGCTCCTATAATACCACGGTTGAAACGTCTGTTCAGAAACAAAAAGCATGCCAAGTTGATGCAATGGCACAAAGAGGACCGTAAGAAAGACGGGAAGTTGAGGGCACCCGCTGACGGGTCACAGTGGAGAAAAATCAAGAGAAAGTGGGGGGACTTTGCAGGTGACGCAACGAACGTATGGTTTGGTTTAAGCGCGGATGGCATTAATCATTTTGGGGAGCAGAGCAGCAATCATAGCACCTGGCCCGTGACTCTATGTATCTATAACCTTCCTCCTTGGCTGTGCATGAAGCGGAAGTTCATTATGATGCCAGTTCTCATCCAAGGCCCTAAGCAACCCGGCAACGACATTGATGTGTACCTAAGGCCATTAGTTGAAGAACTTTTACAGCTGTGAAATGGAAAAGGTGTACGTGTGTGGGATGAGCAAGACCAGCTGGAATTTGACCTACATGCGTTGCTGTTTGTAACCATCAATGATTGGCCTGCTCTCAGTAACCTTTCAGGACAGACAAACAAGGGATACCACGCATGCATGCACTGTTTACATGACACCGAAAGTATATATTTGGACAAATGCAGGAAGAATGTGTATCTGGGGCATCGTCAATTTCTTCCGACCAACCATCAATGTCGAAAGAAAGGCAAGCATTTCAAAGGCGAGGCAGATCACCGGAAGAAGCCCGCCGTCCGTACTGGTGATCACATACTTGCTATGGTCAATGATTTACAAGTAATCTTTGGAAAGCGTCCTGGCGGACTATCTGTTCCGAATGACGCTGAGGGACGCGCACCCATGTGGAAGAAGAAATCTATATTTTGGGACCTACCCTATTGGAAAGACCTAGAGGTCCGCTCTGCAATCGACGTGATGCACGTGACGAAGATGTAGGGTAACGCAGCAGAAAACAAAAAATTTCCGACCTACGCACCAGCCTAGGACCACTATGGAGACTGCATACAAGGTTTGATCATTTTCGTTACTGACTCGTAGCGCAGCGAAAGTAGAGTCGATGACGATCGGTGGTGCAGATCCCCGCAGCTAGGATTTACAACCTCCCAACCGCGAGGATGTATACCCTCGTCTTCCCTTCGGACAGCCCTCCGGGAGGCGGTCGAACAGTCCCCCGGACGGTGTCGCGGACAGCCCTTCGGGAGGACCTTCGAAACTCGAACGGTCACTCGGACAGCCCTTCGGGAGGACTCACAGAACTCGGACCGTCACTTGGACAGCCCTTCGGGAGGCACTCACGAACAGCCCCTCGGGCACTAAGATCGAAACTACGACCTCTCTACAGAGTTGCACACATACGGTGTCAACTATCCGGCAGGGCTTCGCCGTCCAGAACTAGTTCCCACCGGAACCCAGACAGCCTTTCGGCTCTACGAAACTCTTTTCGTGGGAGGGAGAGAGAAGCCAGATTATTGCATGGCACTTGTATGTGAGAAGGAGTGTGTCTTTAGGCAGCCCCCTCCACCCCTATTTATAGGCCAAGCCCAAGGGTGGCTTCTCCAAGAAGCCAAGGGGAAAAATACCAAAGGACCCTCAAGGTGGCTTCTCCAAGAAGCCACCCAAAAAGCACTTTCACTATTCACGACGACATTTTTCAGCGTCCGTTCAAACTGAAAATATTTATGTGGGCTTAGAACATTTCCAGTACCCACTAAAATAATTTTCAACGCGTTCTGGAACAATTCCAGTTTAGTGATTTCATCTGCGAAAAGCATCTGAAGCGGTTCCGGCAGCCCCGGAACATTTCCGGTTTTTCTTCCAGAAAATTCCCAGAAGTTTCCAGAATGATTCTGGCATCCTCCAAGAATTATCAGGCATGTGCCGAAACCATTTTGACTTAATGGTATCCCCTGAAACAACTTTTCAGTTTCACCGGATCTCATCCGGTGACCTCTCTCTGCGGAACTTTTCCGCTGTCCGAAACTTTTCGGTGTCCGAAACTTTTTCGGTGATTTTCTCTCAGACTCCCTGTCTAGTATTCAGCAGATAGATGACCCTTAAGCGTGTGACCCTATAGGTTCGGTGAAGTATAGACATGACCTGGAACCCCTTCCGATCAATGATCAACATCGGAGCCGTGGACACCCATATTGACCCCTATACCCACACGAATGAATATTCGAGTGAACCTCCAGTTGCCGTGTGCTATTCCTGTTGCTTCACGATATGTTACAAATACCCGAGGTTAGACATGTTGGCATCCCCGTGGATCAACAACTTGTCCACTATGCCAGTTACCCCGTTATCGGTATTGTTCTCTTTTCTCGTTACCGTGTTCCGGCATCCCCGTGATCAAATCACAAAGTGTCTGGCCAGACAATGATGGATACCGTAACACCGAGAGGGCCCAGAGATATCTCTCCATCGTCAGAGGAGCAAATCCCAATCTTGAGCTATCAAGTTACTTGACATACTTTCCCATGAACCCGTAAGCCGCCGTAATAGCCATCCATTTACGGATGACATTTAACAAACCCCAAAGTTCATGAATCAAGCATGAAGAAACTCGATACTCTCATGGTCTGAGGAATCATGCAAACATTAACCATCTCTGTGTTATTAACCATTAACTCATGACGAATGTATCTCATAGCATAACATCAATTCGGGTCGATTCAACACAAATGTCCTTCCTGACATTGTGCCCTCAAAGTTGCTGGCATAGACATGCCCATGATTGGAAAAACATAATCATCATGCAACACTTGAGCTAGTCTTAGAGGCACGACTAGGAATACATTTTACCGTTTATTATACCACACGTGCACATGGGTTTTCCCCAGAGCCTTTATGGATATACGGGCTCGGGAACCATAGCAGTTATAGCATGGAATATAAACTTAATTATGAACAGGGAGATAATTAATAACATTTATTATTGCCTCTACGGCATATCTCTTACAGACTCCCACTTGCACTAGAGTCAATAATCTAGTTGATGCTAATGCACTTTACACCTGTGGCACACCGGTGTAAATATACTTCGCTTGTGGTATAGCCTGATGTCCAACGGATCTGACGACTTCAGCTCCGTGTGTATCTTTGCATATCCTCGCGTTTTCACGCCTTCACAAAATTCATATTTTGTGTGGACTTGGCTTGGTATGTATGTGAATCACAGGTCGAACCTGGATTCCTCAGACTGAGTTATGGAGCAACTACTTGCAGTAGTGTCCCATGATTCAACATCTTCTTTGTCGCTTTTAAAAGCGGCAACATACTTCGCCTCTGTTATAGAATTCGCCACAGTAACTTGTTTGGAACAATTTCCAACTACCGTGCCACCATATTGTGTTTTACACAAAACCCTCAAATTAAATCAAAAATCGCTTGGAGCATGGATGAAGACTGTATCGATGTAACCTTTTACAACGAAATCTTCATGATCTCCGCTTGCGAGAAAACAAGTCATCAGTGCTACTATAGTACTCAATGACCCTTTTTCACTGTTGTCCCATGATCAGAACTTTTGATCACCTTGGTATCTATACTCGCAACAACTTTGGAGTATTGGACATATCTGGTTGTTTTTACATACCATGGAATACATGATTAATCCAAACACAAGAGTGTGTGGAATCTCCATCATGTATTTTGCTCATCAGTGTTTTGGGACACCGAGTCTTGCAAAAACTCTTTCCATGTGACTTCGGCAAGAATCACTCCTTGACGGTTTTTAATGCTAAAAGGTTTTAGCATTTTGTCAATATGTATCTTTGCTTAGCCCCATCAGGTAAATCTATCTCCATAGATCATCATGCCTAATATTAAGGCTATTTAGCCCAAGCACTTCATCAAAAAACCCTTTTTAAATGAAGTCCTAATTCGTGTCAAGAAATTTAATTCCAATTAACAATGTGTCAAGCACACAACGTTTTTAGAAATATTATTATGCTCCCACTTACTTTCTTGAATCACAAGCATCTTCGTTACCCATTGATGAAGTCAAAACCCTTTTAACCATTTCATCAAAACACAAAGATTCCAACTCCATTTTGCTCTCTTCTGTCCATTGCTGGAACTCTGAAGTTTGCATACTTACTAGCATCCTCTGGATTGACAAAATACCTTGGACTGTAACACATGCAAGTCCTTTGTTTCATTTCCATCAGGTGGAAATCCTTTTGTCATCCATTGTTTTATATCTCATGATATGAAATATGTATTAATTGCTAGTTCAACCCGAACCGACTTTAAGCATCGCTACGGTGAAGCAACCTCATCGTAGTCAACTCCTTGAACTTGTATATTGCAACAAGTCGAGCTTTATGGATAAAACATTTTTATTCGTATCAGTTATAGTTCCATAAATATTCGTCAGACTCTAAGTCTTCCGAAAGGTGTATCAAGGTTTTAATCTTGAATCACTTATATGGAAACTATCTCGGATTGTATTGGCATTTAGCCAATTCCGGAGTCAGGGCCCATCAACGCTTCCTTGTGTATCGTAGGTATACTGTTGTCTAACAACAATATCTCATTTGCGCACCTGAGAGGTTTGCACGAGCCTTGCCTACATGGTTCAGCTGCAAGTTTGACCGAAGTCCATACATTTTATTGTAGAGACTTCCGTATCAGTCGCAGTAGGAAACTCTGGAATTACTTCCAAGGTCTCTTTCCTTTGACCTGATGACGGAGATACTGGTTATCTCGTCGAGTTGCATTATTCTCCCACTCACCTTTTTGAAAGAACCATTTTCTTCAAAAAGCATACCGTTCTTTGTGGCAAACCTATTTGCCTCGGTATAGTGAGGGAGGAATACCCAACATTTTGGGATAACCTACAAAGTAGCACTTGTCTGATTTGGAATAGGTTTGTAACCTTTTACACAAGCCCCATATTCCAAATGTTAAGAAAAGATATAACATGGTTGGGCGTACCATACCATGCTGTCATTTCAACAGACCCGATGGAGCTCTTTTCAGTGTAAAAGCCGCAGTCTCTAAAGCATCACCTTTTAAAAGGGATAATGGCAAATTTAATTATGTCATCTTTGATCTTACCATGTCATAAATGGTTCGATTACATCTTCACGGACTTTCCACTCACAGTGGTGTTCCGGGAGGTGTAAGTTATGAAACTCTTTTCACAACTCATCAGACATTCGCTAAACTTGTAACTCAAATATTTCTTTCTGCAATCGAATTGTAGAAACATAATTTTCTTGTTATAATAACTTCTACTTCATATTTGAAAACCTTTCGAATGATTTCAAAAGATCCAGACTTACGTCTCATCAAGTAAATATCCATATATCTACTTGAGTCATTTCTGAAGATAGATAAATCCACTACTTGCAACAACATTTATTGAACTACACACATCAAAATGTATGATCACCAATAAGTTTGTTGCTCATTCCTTATGGCCTGTGAACGGTATTTCAGTCACTTCACTTTTCGGAGGAAAGTTGCAAGTGTCAGATGATTCAAAATCAAATGACTTCAAAATCCATCATAATGGAATTTTCCATGCGGGTTTCTCCAATGTGACCAAATGCAGTGCCACACTTGTGTGGTATTCTTTTAGTCTTGCGACATTTAGCGTCAGTGTTATGGATGTATCATATTACCATCAATATTCATAACATACGTCCCATCTGGATGGAAGCATGGCCCTTCATGTTATTCATAATACTGAACAACAATTGTTCTTTTATGAACAACCCTTTTGCAATGGGCTAGAGTGTATGAAACTCTAAAATGAATTATGAAAGTAAATCTAGAGGTAATATATTAATATCATTATTCATAACATACATCTCATTCTCAATGAAAGTATGGCCCTTATGTTATTCATAACTTCGAACATCAAAATTTCTCTTATGAACAACCTTCTTGCAAGATACCTTATGCAATGGGCTAGAGTTTGTGAAACTCCAAACGAATTATAAAAATAAATACAGACGGTAATACACCGATGGAAGGTATAGTAACATTTACTATGTTCCCTGTGTATACCTAAACCTCATTTCTGGCTAGTCTTTTAGGCCATAGTAGTTCTTACATCGAATTGCAACAGAATGCAATCGAGCGGGTATCTTTGTGATTGTCTCACAATACCCAAGAATTAGTGATTAACATGTTTAACCATAATTCCCAAGAACTATATCTTTTACCAGCCTTCTATACATCAAAAACTTGTATGACATTCATACATGAGCTGGATATTCCAGTCTTCTTTCTTTTTGCCTTTATACTTCTAACAGTTTAACTTTCAGTATTTCTCCTACTCTCAGAAGAAGCATCCAACTTAAGAGTGGCGTTAGCCCCGGACTTCCTAGGCGTGAAAGTTTCACCAACACCCTTCGGACACTTCCATTCTCTTTAAGTTGTTTGTTTTATTCACCTTTCATCATATGACAGGCGTTCTACTGGATCCCTCTCTTATTAGTCTAATGCATAGTAAACTCCTTTACTAATAGTTTGCAAACAAACATTGCTTTGGATATCTCATATCTTTTAGCCTTTGTCTGTCTCTGAAAATGATTTTCAGATTCCATGAATATCACATAACTATCCAAACTTTCGAAGTTCGGGTCTCATGGAAGCAAACATATTGCACTTGACTAAAAATGGAATTCTAGCTTTTGGATCGAAGGACGAGAGTCACATGATCCATAGCATAAGCGAGAGAATACCGAAAGTATGCGATAGGACAAAGTCCTTCTTGGCACTCTTGAGGACAATCCTCACATTACGTTACCAACCGTAAAGTTTTAACCAGATATTTAACAGCTATTCAATTTTAATAGGGAAGGTGGAAACGCGAGCCATTATTCTACAACTGTTAGCAAACCACACTTAGACAGTGTTCATAATTAATTGCACTGAGAATTAAACAAGTTAATTCAACAGTGCGCTCCCACTCAAATCAATATCTCTCATAATTGATTGTGAGCGATTCAAGATCCATATTACAATTTAACGCCAAGGATGTGTCCATCTCAAGTGACGAAAATTGCAATCGGTAGGCCAACTTGCCAATCACATCTCTATGTGACTCTTGTTCATCTTTCGATGGGCGTGTTCCGAGCTCAGGACGCTCCTCTAGAACGTCAAGACAACCAAGTGATCTTGCTGCGAGGTCTCAACTCACCCGCCTCACACTTCCCTAATCGTTCGCACCCATGTGTCCATGTGATGCCCCGAAAAGTTAGGTGCCGTGACGGTGCTACACTTGGGAGAACACTAACTACTTGATATTTTTGTGAGAGATCACCCTAATAAAAGCGACTACCGCGCAATCAAAAAGGGTGCATCATAAGGGATAAACATCTCAGGTAATTCATAATAGCATGATATGGTATAGCCCTTTCTGACGGAGAAGTCTTGTATTTCTTCGTCTTCGGCATTCGCGTCGGTGTTCACCTTCACGAAGATTGCCACCACCTTGTCGATGCACCAGATAATATTGCTATCTCTATAGCTAATAAAATAATGCAATACAACAAGTTTGACACGCAGGTCATTTAAAGTGCAATCATATGGCTCCAGCCATCATGCCGAATCATGACACACAGGTCGTGTTAATCAATTTACATCATATAGTCATCTCATACATAATCAAATTAAATATGAGCACTCCTATACCACATCATATGCACATGCAAACCCTCCTGCAAAACCAAGTTAGACGCCTCTAATCGGTTCATGCAAAAACTTGTTTTTACGTGGCTTCTAAGGTTTCGAAACAAACCGAAACTACCAACGTCCATCATCAAGTATGATAATTCAAGTCGCTAGATTAACTTTCCAGGGTGTATGAAAACCGAGATAATAAAATCTCGAGCCCCATACTAAACTTCGTCATACGCATGACACCCGTGCAGATCATATCTGCATTGCCCTTTTGTCTGCGAAATTTCATCTTTCCTTTTAACTACGGTGGAATTCAATGAACTGTTAGCACTTCGTTGATCAATCAGGATCGCGGATTGCCAGAACTTTGAAACTCCACCATACTGTTATCAAGATCAGAAATATGCAAATTCTAGGGAAGTAACAAGAACATCGGGTAACAGATTTCATCTGCTACCCGCACAAATAATTTTCAGTAATAGAACTCATCTACTACCTAATTATATTGTGCAACACCCATACATCTCTATGTATTCTAGATCGCAACCTGCATCTACGCATAGCACGGCTCATGATGCCACTCTAGGGTAACGCAGCAGAAAACGAAAATTTTCCGACCTACGCACCAGCCCAGGACCACTATGGAGACTGCATACAAGGTTTGATCATTTTCGTTACCGACTCGTAGCGCAGCGAAAGTAGAGTCGATGACGATCGGTGGTGCAGATCCCCGCAGCTAGGATTTACAACCTCCCAACCGCGAGGATGTATACCCTCGTCTTCCCTTCGGACAGCCCTCCGGGAGGCGGTCGAACAGTCCCCTGGACGGTGTCGTGGACAGCCCTTCGGGAGGACCTTCGAAACTCGAACGGTCACTCGGACAGCCCTTCGGGAGGACTCACAGAACTCGGACCGTCACTTGGACAGCCCTTCGGGAGGCACTCACGAACAGCCCCTCGGGCACTAAGATCGAAACTACGACCTCTCTACAGAGTTGCACACATACGGTGTCAACTATCCGGCAGGGCTTCGCCGTCCAGAACTAGTTCCCACCGGAACCCAGACAGCCTTTCGGCTCTACGAAACTCTTTTCGTGGGAGGGAGAGAGAAGCCAGATCATTGCATGGCACTTGTATGTGAGAAGGAGTGAGTCTTTAGGCAGCCCCCTCCACCCCTATTTATAGGCCAAGCCCAAGGGTGGCTTCTCCAAGAAGCCAAGGGGAAAAATACCAAAGGACCCTCAAGGTGGCTTCTCCAAGAAGCCACCCAAAAAGCACTTTCACTAT
Organism: Thinopyrum elongatum; assembly: GCA_011799875.1. Taxonomy (NCBI): domain Eukaryota; kingdom Viridiplantae; phylum Streptophyta; class Magnoliopsida; order Poales; family Poaceae; genus Thinopyrum; species Thinopyrum elongatum. The sequence continues at coordinate 105,115,246 of CM022302.1, forward strand.
TCACGACGACATTTTTCAGCGTCCGTTCAAACTGAAAATATTTATGTGGGCTTAGAACATTTCCAGTACCCACTAAAATAATTTTCAACGCATTCTGGAACAATTCCAGTTTAGTGATTTCATCTGCGAAAAGCATCTGAAGCGGTTCCGGCAGCCCCGGAACATTTCCGGTTTTTCTTCCAGAAAATTCCCAGAAGTTTCCAGAATGATTCTGGCATCCTCCAAGAATTATCAGGCATGTGCCGAAACCATTTTGACTTAATGGTATCCCCTGAAACAACTTTTCAGTTTCACCGGAACTCATCCGGTGACCTCTCTCTGCGGAACTTTTCCGCTGTCCGAAACTTTTCGGTGTCCGAAACTTTTTCGGTGATTTTCTCTCAGACTCCCTGTCTAGTATTCAGCAGATAGATGACCCTTAAGCGTGTGACCCTATAGGTTCGATGAAGTATAGACATGACCTGGAACCCCTTCCGATCAATGATCAACATCGGAGCCGTGGACACCCATATTGACCCCTATACCCACACGAATGAATATTCGAGTGAACCTCCAGTTGCCGTGTGCTATTCCTGTTGCTTCACGATATGTTACAAATACCCGAGGTTAGACATGTTGGCATCCCCGTGGATCAACAACTTGTCCACTATGCCAGTTACCCCGTTATCGGTGTTGTTCTCTTTTCTCGTTACCGTGTTCCGGCATCCCCGTGATCAAATCACAAAGTGTCTGGCCAGACGATGATGGATACCGTAACACCGAGAGGGCCCAGAGATATCTCTCCATCGTCGGAGGAGCAAATCCCAATCTTGAGCTATCAAGTTACTTGACATACTTTCCCATGAACCCGTAAGCCGCCGTAATAGCCATCCATTTACGGATGACGTTTAACAAACCCCAAAGTTCATGAATCAAGCATGAAGAAACTCGATACTCTCATGGTCTGAGGAATCATGCAAACATTAACCATCTCTGTGTTATTAACCATTAACTCATGACGAATGTATCTCATAGCATAACATCAATTCGGGTCGATTCAACACAAATGTCCTTCCTGACATTGTGCCCTCAAAGTTGCTGGCATAGACATGCCCATGATTGGAAAAACATAATCATCATGCAACACTTGAGCTAGTCTTAGAGGCACGACTAGGAATACATTTTACCGTTTATTATACCACACGTGCACATGGGTTTTCCCCAGAGCCTTTATGGATATACGGGCTCGGGAACCATCTTGGAGTATGTAATGATGATGATATGATGATATGATGATGATGATATGATGATATATGAAAACTTGGAGTATGTAATATGTCAAAATGTTCTGCTCTTCATGCTCTACATGATGGTTGCATTTGCATTCATGTTAGGATTCATCTTGATGCCATTATCATCGTTGCAAAAGTGCTAAGTGATATTAAGTGCAGAAAACTGCTATAACATGTCATTTTGTCTTTTTCATAGCATTTTGTGTGATTTTCTTTTGAGCAACATGCCTATATATTTTAGGAGCATAATCATGTCATCTTTGCAATGATATGATCCATTTCTTATGATACGCCCTGTGGTGACTAGCACAAGCTTGCAAAGTGGTCTACTCACTGTTTGCTGTTTTCAGAGTAAATTTTGCAAAGTCTGAATCTGTTATATTATGATGCCATGTTTACTTGATGATACCATCAAATCTATGCATATTTTGGAGATGTTCAATAATCATGTTTTGAAGACCATGTTATGCTCTATCCATCCATTCCCTTTTTTGCAATTTTGGCCTATTGTAGCTTATTCTTTTCATGCTCTCAAATTGCTTAAAAATATATCTGTCAGCCTGTTAGCAGTAAGTTCAATTTTGCAAAGTGCATAGTTAGTGTTTTGTGCATCCTATGACCATATTCTTGACATGAGTAGATGCAAAAACATGCCATCTTACTTTTGGTCGTATTTTCATGCCATGATATGTTGTGTGTTGAGTTAAATAAGCGTGCAAACATGCCTACTTAATTCTATTTCTGCCATGTCCAGTAAATTCCACCAAGTCCTATCATCGTCGTAGCTCAGTAATCATGTTTTGTAGTGCTTGCTTCAATGCCATGCCCTTGGTTTTCATTTACCTTATCATCTTCATAACTTTCTTATCTATTTGTGTATGCTATTAGAAAGGGAAATTCGATACAACCAACGCGCAAAACCTTCCGTCTTTCCTATGAAAACAACTTCCGCCTGGATAGAATAGTTAGCCAACATGAATTCCTGCTTATTGTCCTTCCTGCCCATAAGTGAGAGCAAGTCCGAAGTAGAGCATAGAGCGTCGATCAACCCCCTCTCGCCCGACCAACTCCGGTAACTTCGACATGAGGGGGGACGTCAATTAACCCCCTCTCGCCCGACCAACTCTTGAGTCCACCCAAACCGGGACTGAAAAAGCGTTGTCGAGGCCACCCCAAACCGGAACAAGTCTAGATATATTGAGGCCACCCAAACCCTGAAAGTATAACCCCGGCCCGATAACTTCGACATGAGGGGGGACGTCGGACATGCATGAGAGAGGCGGTCCGCAACTAATCCATTGCTCATATATGCATATGATTCCTTGTTGTGATATTAGCTAGGTCTATGTTTGCCACTAATATATCCATCTCTCATGTTTGTATATTGCCATGTTGTAATATTTGTAGAAACTATGGAAAGAGACTTGGAACAATAACAGTTGTTGGGGGATATAATCCTCGGCGGAGGTGATCCCTTTTCGTTTCTCAACGACACCGATGGTCAGGAAGGAGAGGATGACGGCTCCGGTGATCCAACAATGGAGGAGGAAGGAGATCATGACGGCACCGGTGACCGAATGGCGGAGGAAGAAGGAGATCATGATGACGGCTCTGGTGACCAAACGGAGGAGGGAGCTGTTGCAAAGTCCGGCGAGGTATATATATTAATTAAGCCTGTGCTGACTTGATGCATTAATTGTTTTGGTATGTACATATATTAACGCTTCTTTCTTCTTTTATAGCCCTTCAGATTGAGCCAAACTTCTGTAAGGAGACGAGGCCCGAAGAAAAGGTTGCGCCAGGATGAAAGGTTCACGATCACACAAATCGCGGACGATGGCCAACCGATTGAGCCCAAGCGGACCAAGGACACATTTGTTAGTCAGTGCGGAGCTATTGTTAGGGACAACCTCCCGATCAGCATCGTGCAATGGAATAAGAGTAAGGACGATGACCCTGAAGTTTCTTATGTCAAGGATAGACGGAAAGATGATCTTTGGACCTCGCTGATGGCAAATTTCATCCTACCGCCAGAGGAGGATCCGAATAAGCCAGTTATAGAGCCAAAGGTCAAGGCGTTTGCTCTTAAGAAGATGGCAGATCTATTCAGGAACTGGAAGAAAGAGTTGAACACAAAGTTTGTCAACAAAGGGAAGACTCCAGAATTCACTGGCCGATATGAGAAGATAAGAGATCACTGGCCCGCATTTGTGGCCTACAAGAATTTGGAGAAGGGTAAGAAAAGGTTAGAGACAAACAAGAAAAATGCTGCAAAGAAGAAGTATCACCATCACACGGGGTCAGGTGGCTACTACAAAGCCCGACCGTTGTGGGACAAAGCTGAGCAAGACCTGCTTGCTAAAGGGGTCCAACCAGCGACATTGAACTGGCCAGACCGTTCAAGGACTTGGTTCTTCGGGGTTGGGAGAACTTTGGACCCAGAAACAGGGGAGTGTCGTTGGACGGACGAGCAACTTGCAATACCCATCAAGAAGCTTCAGGAATATATCACCGCAGCGCAGGAAGGGATGTTCATTCCCGACAAAGAGAAGGACGAGCTAACTGAGGCCCTCGAGAATCCTGAGCACCCTGGACGAACACGAGGCACACCTGGCTCCGTTCCATGGGTGGTTGGGTTTCCCGGTAGCGGTGGTTACAGAAGCCGAGAGAGAAAGAGGAAAGCGGAGGTGAGCGAAATGCAGAAGCTCAATGCAAGAATAGCAAAGCTAGAGGAACTTGCAAATGCCGGCCAACCATCTCAGCGGCATGAAGCTACCCCACCATCTCAGCGGAGAAGCAGCGTGGCTTCCACGGAGCTCGTTCAGCCTGATTTCACGGCTCCTCGCTACCCCGTGGATACTATCACGGAGGCTCAACATTGCGAGCTAATGACGAAATGCCAGAACCTCACTTTGAAGGCGGTTGTCGGCTCTATTGCACCTCCTCAAGCTGACGGAACTTTTCACTGCCGTCCGATTCCACATGGCTATGCTGTTGTGACGGTGGATGAAATAATGGAGGGATTTGAGAAGCTGGAGCTTGACCACCATACAGGTGAAAGGGAGAATCATCTGGTTTATGCTTTGAGGAGTACATGTCTATGGAGGAAGGGGTACATCAAGCTTCCAAACTGGACGCCTCCTCCTCCTCCTCCTTCGGTGAGTCAGGGCACTCCGCCTCCTCCTCCTCCTCCTCCGGCGAGTGATCAGGGCACTCCGCCTCCTTCTCCGCCTCCTCCGGCGCGTGAGGGCACTCCGCCTCCTCCTACGCCTCCTCCGGCGCGTCGGAGCACTCCGCCTCGTCAGCAACGGCGGAAGAGAGACGCCGCCGCTCTGACGGCTAGCAGTACAAGCAGAGGCGGGAAGCAATTCAGATACGGTCCAAGCCTCAAGGCTCTGGAAAAGTTACCATATGAGAGGACCGACGAGGAAAACGCGAAAATCAGTGCTGCCGAAGCGCATGAACATTTTGCACGGAAACCTCCACCTCCGAAGGAAACGATAGATCCGGTGAAAGCGAAGCACACTATTGATGCCCTGAAGCGACCACCACCGCCTCCGCCGGATTCCAACTATGTTCGCTGTCTTAAAAAGACATATCAAGATGCGCGACGGTCGGGAAGTACTTCCAGTGATGCAAGGTTAGCAGAATGAAGAAGTGGGAAAAATTTCCCCAGCTCGGCGAACAGGCGAACCAATAGTGCCCCCCACTCAAGGTGTCTAGCGATATCGTCGCTAATCATCCGGGGCTAGTGCCCGGTACCAATCCTGCTGATTACCTGAGCGATGATGTAGAGTTTGAAATAATGGAGGTGGAGACCTTCAGATACCAGTACGGGAAGCCTCTCGTCAAACCTGATCATCCTCCTCTAACAACGATGATGCGAAGATTGCATGAATGGTACATGAAAACCTGCAGGGAGCCTGGGAAGGATACTTTGATGCTGGGAATTAAAGAGGAGCACAGCCTCGTTGGAACTGAGGTGATGCCTGTTGAATTTGTGGAGTTATTCCAGTTATACAATCAAATGGCCCTCGACAAACAACTCATGACTTGCTACTTTCTATAAGTATTACTTCTGTAATTAAGTCTCTATAGCTCAGCTCTTTCATTGCATGTATATATAATTATCCTCACTATATTATGCAGATTGAAGATCGTAGAATGCAAAAAAGCACAAATCTATGACATTGGGTTCATTAACCCAAATACCATAAATGAATGGTCGATTAAAAATAGAGTCAATGATACTGAGAAAAACCTGCTACAATCCTTACTTCGAAATCAAAACAAAGGGAAAATACTCTTTCCTTACAATTTCAAGTGAGTGTTATTGCCTTGTGCATATTCGGTTTCGCTTACTCAAGGTTATAGTAATGTATAATTGATGAGTTATGCATGCGTGCGCAGCTTTCACTTTATTCTGCTAGAGATTAAGCTTGACTGGGGAGTAGTAACTGTCTTAGACTCGAGACGAAAGGATCCCCAGGACTATGCGGACATGACTGCAATGCTCCAGAAGTAAGTTCAATCGATCATTATCGCACCATATCGGCAACTTTGTTCATTTCATGATATCAAGTAATTATTTTCTTTGTCTGGCAAGGTTTGGAAAGAGTTCACCGGAATTGCTCCAGGACTGCCGAGGGAGCTGCGATTTACACACCCGAAAGTAAGTAGTACTAGCTAGTTCCGCGCATCTCCCATTGATTCTAGTTTCATCAATACCATTTACCATGCTTGATTATCAGTTTGATTGAACTCTATTTCTCATATAAAGTGCTTGTGGCAGGAAGCCGGGAATGATTTTTGTGGATACTACGTTTGCGAGTTCATCTAGAACGAGACCTCTCAGCGGGGCTACTCTGAAAAACAATATGAAGTACGTAAACAATAATATTCATAATTTTATTTTATTACCATCATTTGTGTTGAGTTTCATTCATATATATGTATTGACCCCCTTCTTTAAATTAGATCTGGCAGATGCGGGATAAACTCCTACCACATGATCGCATACGAGCAATTCAAGAGGAATAGGCGGGATTCTTTCTTGACCACGTCATCAATGAGAAGGGAGAATACCATCTGGAAATTGATATAGACTTTAGATGTTAGGGATTGTAAGAGATGTTATATTGTATATATGTAGCTAGTAGCGTCGGATAGATATACGAAAACTTGTTGTTCGACCAATCTCTCAGAGAAAGAGAGGTCACTTCTCTCTGTATATGTTCATGACGATCTTGTGTAATTAATGGTTCCTTCATTTGCTTACTAGCTAGCGTGTCGAGTTCTCTCTATATGTATAGTAGCTAGCGTCGACCAAGCACGGAGAAAGAGAGGTCACTTCTCTCTATTAGCTAGCTAACACAATATGAAACCCCTAAATTAACCCTCCAAAACCCCCAACCCCCCCCCCCTTAAAAAAAACAAAAACCCCAGCTCCTGCCAGCTACTGACGTGTGGATGCCTTTTGGTCCCGGTTGGTGTTACCAACCGGGACTAAAGGGCCTCCTGCCTGGGCGCACCGCAGCGGCCACGTGGAACCCCTTCTGTCCCGGTTCGTAAGCGCACCGGGACTAAAGGTTTTGGGCTTTAGTCCCGACCTTTTTGTCCTGGTTCTAGAACCGGGACTAAAGGCTCTCTGGAACCGGGACTAGTTCCCATTTTTCCACTAGTGTGGTTCCTTCCTACTTGGTTTAGTTTATTCTAGTCATCATCACTTTAGGTTTCCATAGTGCATGCAATATAGTTTATTCTAGTCATCATCCATGCTAGATAGTACTTCTTGGACGTTGATGATCGGTTGCCCTCACACGTCAAACGAGCAAAGTCTTTTCCATGCACTTGTCTTTGCCTATGAGCTATTTTACACATGCAACATTGATAAACACCAACTGTGGATTTTATATGTTATATGCAGGAAGACATGGCAGATGTAAGTGATGAGTGTATGTTTGAGTATCAAAATGTCGTCAGCAAGATGTTTGATAGTGAGGCTGAAGGCTATGAATTCTACAACAAATATGCTCTTGAAAAAGGTTTCAGTGTGAGGAAAAGCTACATTGAGTGGGATGGATCCAACAATTACGCCATTTTAAGGAAAATTGTGTGTAGTCGTCAAGGGTTTCGCGAAGAGAAGCACATGAAAAGAAAGCTGGAAGATAGAAAGAGGAGGCCACAAAGTTTAACTCGTGTTGGGTGTAACGCTAAATTGGTCATTGCAAGACAGGAGGAAACATGTCGGTGGTTGTCAAGGATTTCATCGATGAGCATAGCCATCCTCTAGCCCCACGGGATCTTTCTTGGCTGCTGCGTTCGCACAGACAAATTAGCGATGAGCAGAAAGCGGACATTGTGGACATGGAAAAATCTGGGATCCGCAAATACCGTATTATGGATATTTTGTGCATTCAATATGGTGGATTTGATAAGGTTGGAATTATAAAGAGGGACATTTATAATCTCTGCCATGCTAATAAGCAGGAGACAATCAGTGTCGGTGATGCTAAAACGGTGATCATGCACATGATGGTGAGGCGAGAGCGAGATCCGGATTTTTTCTTCAGATACTTGGTTGACGAACTTGGCCATCTAAAGGGACTGTTCTGGGCTGATTGTCAATCCCGACTTGACTACGAGTCTTTTGGAGACGTCATTATTTTTGATAGCACATATAGAACCAATAAGTACAATCTGCCATTCGTGCCGTTTGTCGGGTTGAATCACCACCGCAACACTGTTATTTTTGGATGTGGTATAATTTCTCATGAAACAAGCCAGGCATATGAGTGGATGTTGCGGACCTTTTCTGATTGCATGGCACAGAAGCATCCGATATCTATGATCACAGATAGGGACCTTGCAATGCAGAGAGCAATCAGGGTGGTCTGGCCTGACTCAAACCATAGGCTATGTATATGGCACATTCAGCAGAACATCGTACGCCATCTGCATGATGACGACGTAAAGGAGGAATTCAGATCTTTCATATATGATACTTCTTCCATTGAAGAGCATGAGATAAAATGGATACAATTTTTACAATGGAATAAAGTAATCAGTGAGGAGTCTTGGCTGCATCAGATGTATCAGATGTATCAGATGAGAAAGTTGTGGTGTGCTCCATATCTTGAGGGGCGTTGTTTCCTAGGATTGAGCAGCAATCAGAGGAGTGAAAGCTTGAACTGTGTGCTACATATGCATCTTGAGGGTAAGATGTCGTTGTTTGAAATGCTAGAGCACTATGAGCGTTGCATTGCGCCGCGACGGATTAACGAAGCTCTCCATGACATCGAAGCCTTGCAGTCCCTTCCATTTACAGAGGAAAATGCTTCGCCGTTTGAGAAACATGCCGCAACAATTTTCACTCCTGGTGTCTTTAAGATTGTCTTATGGAGCATAGAAGCTGTCAGCAAATGTCAGATCAGAGAGGTACTAGATGGATCAGAAGGTTCCACCTATGTTGTGTCCAAGAAGGCAAGAATGGATAAAAAGTTTGGAGTGCGCATTGAGGAGCAAGGAGGTCTTTTGCACAGGGTCAGTTGTTCTTGCCATAAGTTGGAATGTGCAGGCACACCATGTTCCCGCATTTTTTACATATTTGGGATTTTACAGCAAAAAATTCTGCCCAGTTGTTGTGTTCCCGCTAGGTGGACTATGAATGCGAAATATGCATACGCACCGACCAGAAAAAACCAGATGTATGACTATTCGGCAAGCCTGCAGAGGTACCGCGAGTTGCGCAATTTTGCCAAAGAAACGGTACTTGATTTTGCCAGCAATCAGATGCTTCAGGATGTAGCGGCTCTTGCTATGCCTGTTCTCCATGCCATAGTCCACGTCCACGTCATCCTCCTGTGAATTAGTACACACAGAAGAACTCAGGTAATCTATTCTGCTACATTGCTCTTTAATTTGAATGTTTGAAAAGTACAGATGTGTAACGTGACAAATATCTATTTGCTGGGAATATACCATATATGCACATACATAATTGAGCCAAAGAAATTGACATGCATAAATATGGACGGTGGAATAGTTGCATTGATAGATTAGTGCACAAGTAGTACATAATTAACACATGAAAGAATTGATGACGTGGCTTGGTTTCATGATACTTGATACTTGTTACAGGTGTAATTCTGATTGGAATCAGAAAATGGCTTCATTATACTCCTCCATGTTACACACAAGGGGGGTTTTGTTCTATCTATTGGAATCGGAAAGGAAATGTTGTCATGCAAAACAAGGGGTTTTTTGTTCTATTTATTGGAATCAGAAAATGAATTTTAGTTTTAGGAATACAAGGGGGTTTTTGTTCTGTCTATTGGAATCATAAAAGGAAACGTTGTCATGCAAAACAAGGGTGTCAAAGAAATAATCAAGTGGTCAAAACCGGAATCTTGCCAATTTATACTGAATGTAGATGCATCATATCATAGTTAAGAAGGAGATGGGTCGACGGGTGCTGTTTTAAGATATCAGTATGGAAACTTCCTTGCGGGTTCTTGCCCTTATATTCCAAATGCATCATCGGCCTGCTTGATGGAGGCGGTGGCAATGAAAGAAGGCCTATCTTTGGTAGCATCTCTAGGCTATCATCAAATTATTGCAGAATCGGATTGCTTGGAAGTTGTTCAAGCTTGTAGTGGAGGTAACACATGGTGGCATGAAGGATCACCTATTTTTGCTGATTGTGTTGATCTAGTTGTGGAGATAGGAACTGCTGCATTTTGCCACTGTCCTCGGGAGGCCAATGGTGTCGCACATGAGATCGCTAGAAATAGCTATGGGAATCATCTATCTTGTATTTGGGTTGATGACCCCACTTCTTTCATTAATGTATCTCTTGTGAACGATGTAAGTGTGCTTAGTTAATCAATAAAGCATGCCGTGATGGCATTCCCTAAAAAAGTTTTTTTTTCTATGTATTGGAATCAGAAAATGAATCTCTGTTTTAGCAATACAAGGGGGTTTTTGTTCTGTCTATTGGAATCAGAAAATGAATCAGATTCAAAAACCACCATCCAACAAGAAAATCTATGCTAGATCCCTACAATCCTACATCCGTACAACTAGCACGGCCATATGAAATTGATGCTCATCTACTTAACAAGAAAAACCTCAATGCCATGAAAAAACAGAGTTCTTAAAAGAAAAAGAAATATGATAAAAACAGAGTACTACCTCAGAGAGCTCGTCGATGGCATCCTCATCGAACTCGCTGCCCCTCCTGAAATCTTCATCAAATTCCTTTATCGCGTTCTCCTCATACAGCTTCTCGATTTGGTCATGCACCTCGCGCTGAAGCCTTTCCTTCTCCTCATCCAGATCTTCCGCGACCTTCTCCTGCACAGGCTCGCCGACGGGTAGCTCGACGGTTGCGATGGCAGCGGGAGCCAGCACAACAGTTGCTGCACCGCCAGCCGTCGCCGCTATGGCGGACACAGCCGCGCCAACCGCGGAGGCAGCCATGGCAGCAGACTGCTCTGCTCCGATGGTTGCCTCCGGCTCGTCCGCCGCTTCTTCATGCCCGCGCTTCATCGGCGGTTGACGACAGGAGGAGGGTGGTGTAGGAAGGGAGGAGGGTGGTGAGGGAGGGAGGAGGGTTTGGGCGAGGGAGGTGGTATGGTTGGAGAGGGAGCGGACGAGGGTTTTCTACCCGATTTGGGGAAGAAAAGGACTGTTGCCTCTTGGAGAAACCGAGGGGCCGAGGGGGACGATTTTTCACACCTACTCGGTCGTTCTACATTCCAGAGTGAGGACGCGTGGCGTCGTGGTGTCGTGCACCTCGTGCGGTTTGCCACACGCCGCCGTTGTTGTGGCTCATACGTGGACCCCAGCTTCGGGTATAAATGATAGATGGGTCCCACTTCTCAGAGACACACAGAGCAGAGGTAAATAAATTTCTTAAAGCAGTGGGCGTAAGTTATGTCGAAAACCCAGCATCAGCCCAGCGGTTACAACCTCCCGATCACATATTGATGACCCTGGTTCGAAACTCCTTGGGGCAGTTGATTAATCCCACTTTTTTGCCTCTGGGGTATTAACATGTGGATCCCACATGTCATTCACACACACGGAGCACCTACAAAATACTTGCCGGACATGATGTAAATGGACCCAAAAAATTTCTACATCTTTGTATGAACATGAGAAGCAAGCATGACTAGTTTGGTAAGGTTGTCGGTATTTGTATGGATTTTCCAAGGTTTTTGCAACGACAAAATGCTTAAAATACTTCTCGGAGGTGACGCAACATGCGCACGTTGTGGACCACTGGGGTGGGCATGCCCACTTGCTGGAAATTTTGTGTGTCATTTTGAAGATGGCCAAAAATTGACCTTCACCGGAGGCCGTTCGGGTAGGAGGGAAGGGTCCGGCTCGAAGGACGGGTTTTTCTCGACATGCTTCAAATGGACCCAATTTGTTTTTATAGCCTTGTTCAAATGTGAGAAGCATCCATGCCAAGTTTAATTGTTTTTAGACGTTGTATGCATTTTCTAGGTTTTTAGCGACGATAAAAGCCTAAATTACTTCCCGGCTGTGACGCGGCGCGTGCAAGTTGTCGGAACTCGTTCAAATTTTGCATGGGCCACTTCGGTGGCCATGCCCACTTGCTGGAAAAATTTGGTGTCGTTATGAAGATGACCAAAAATTGTCCTTCTTCACCCGAGGCCGTTCGGGTAGGAGGGAAGGGTCTGTCTCGAAGGACGTGTTTTTTTCGACATGCCTCAAATGGATCCAATTTTTTTACGGCCTTGTACAAACGTGAGAAGCATCCATGCCAAGTTTCATTGTTTTTCGACGTTGGGTCGATTTTCTAGGGTTTTAGCGACGATAAAAGCCTAAAATACTTCCAGAATGTGACGCGGCGTGTGCATGTTGTCGGAACTCGTTCAAATTTTGTGTGGACCACAAGGGTGGCCAAGCCCACTTGCTGGAAAAATTTGGTGTCATTCTTAAGATGACCAAAAAATGACCTTCTTCACCGGAGGCCGTTCGGGTAGAAGGTAAGGGTCCGTCTCGAAGGACGGTTTTTTTTCGACATGCTTCAAATGGACCTAAATTCTTTCTACACCCTTGTACCAATATGAGAAGCATCAATGACAAGTTCCATTGATTATCGACGTTGTATAGATTTTCTACGGTTTTCACGACGATAAAATCCTAAAATATTTGACTACCGCCTCCCACCAGCGCCCCCCCTCCCCTCTGATCAGTGTGACCAGCATGTACTTAACTTAGCATGAAGGCCATGAAAATACGAATCAGAATCGTATTTGATTTTGATCTCACACACACATGCACACACACCAGAATACAAAACAGAAAACACAAATCACAGACTGCGGGTACTACAATTATCTGATTAAACTTCTAATGCATAACAACTTCTGGTCTTCAAATACATCACATGAAATACTGACACAACTAGAAATGGAAAACAACTTCTGGTCTTCAAATACAAAACATGAAATACTGAAACAACTAGAAATGCAAAACAACTTTTGATGTTGAGGTTGAGCAAGGGATTTTTATTGTGAGGCCCAGCATCTTCAGCAACCTATCCATGCTTCCACCTTTAGCATAAAAATAATTGAAAATTTCAGATTGAATACATTTGGTACTGGAAAAATGACAGTATGGTAATTTGAAGATGACAAGGAAATCTATCACAATAACTCTAGGATACCAATTTGAATACCAAGTTCATACAGGACACAGTGTTTCGGTGCTCGGGCGCAGCTGCTCCCTAAATCTCTCTCGTTGGCTCACTTCTGGGGATTTGAAAAATGCGGTCTGACAAGTCTGTGCAGAGGCGTTGATAAATCTATATACGGCCGTGCAGCGTAGCTAACAGTGCATGGTCGTGGGCCCGAATCGTATGTGCGCTCGTCCGTCCCGACCGGTCGAAAAGCTGGTCCGTGGACCAGATTAGTCACTTCTAGGCTGAGCCGTGGACCAGGGTGTGGTTCCCGAAACTAGCCGCCGCCGCCGGAATCTGTACTCCGTCCCCATTGTCCTGGAAGTCTGCGGCGACTGAACCTAACATCGCGTTTGGTAATATTTGAGAAGGGGAATGGGAGTTTAGAGTTGGGAGTTGTATTGAGATTAGACATGGGATGAGACGTTTTATTCCCAATCCTCTGTTTGGCACATAATAGGAATTATATGTGAGATTTGAGGAGAAACGGTATTCCCTTATTTGGTTCATGGGAATTGGCCAGGGACTAGACATGGGAAGTTAACGTAAGTTATGATGAAGGGCTAAGATCGACTCACTAAAACAATTCCCTTTCAATTCCCATCCCCTCCCCTGTTAATAAAACGGTGGGAGTTGGAGTCTAAAGTCCCATGCCTATTCCCTTCTGAATTCCCAATCACCCCAACCAAACAATAGATTTGAAGACTCACACCCCTTCAATTTCCATTCCTTAGATCTAATTACCCCCAACCAAACACGCTTTAAGAGAGAATGGAAGAGGGTGGGCTTGAATTCCTTCTGGACGCGGTCGACAGGTAAGGCATCCGGGTGCGGGCAGCGAGATGGCGGTGCCAGCCAGGGGCAGCAAGAGTGCGACGGCCGGCGACGCCGGGAATCGTCTCCGACGAGGTCAGCCCAGTCCACGGATAGGATGAATCCAGAGGCGCCAGGATGGACTGAAAGGTTTGGCCTGAAACCTTTTCCAGTACTACATCTGATCTGAATTTTTTGGTGTTGGATGGTACTCCACTTGTCGTAGTACGTAGTTTAATTGGCGGTCATGATCTGTGATATGGAATAGAACTGCAGTTTTAGTTTAAGAACTAAAATAGTAAGCTGGATTTTATACGCTAGCAGAAGAGTAGTTCCTGGAGTTGCGACATACAAGTTATTGCAATCGTGGGTTCAGTAGAACTCACAAGGAAATTCAGAACTAGGAGTGCAGAACATATAGTACCAATTGGTCAATTTCGGGTTGAGAAAGAAAGTTTGAGGCATGATTGCTGTATTAGCATGGCAAACCATTATGTACAAAACATTTTTCAGTCGTGCATACCCTGTTTTTACTTTGGGTTCATGTCAAGTTCTGAATTTGTTGGAAAATGTATATTTCCTCGAGTACAGCAAGCATTCTACCATGATGACTGTATTTCACAACTGATTTCCGAACTTCATTTTTCGATGGTTTCGTCTTTGTAATTATGGATGATGCATTCATGTGAGAACTGACCAAAAAATTGTTTCTCTATGTAAAATCAGATTGCGTCTGGGTAGCGCGCCGTCTGACAGAACACCATGTCCCTCGAGGATGAGTGCCCTTGAGCAATTACACCATGTCCCGCTCGGCACAGCTAAAAGACTGAGCCGTGACTGCAAAAGTTGTCCCGCCTCACCTTACCAGCTGTCATCTCATTTAATGCATCCACGAGCTGGCTTTATTTGCCTGCAATACATCTGCTATACGGGCATAAATACATCAACCAGCACAGATCCACATGCTAGTGGACGGGGATGATTTCAGGAGCATATGAGCCTGGGCTCCGAATCGAATATCCCGATATATATTCTGATGATTTTTTATAGTACATTGGCGTACCATAATTTTATACAAGATGGCACGATCAATTACATGATACTCGAGTCCAACGTTGACTACGAGGTGCTTTTTGGTTACTTGATCTAGTAACTCGCGCACTGTGGTCAAGAGCTGGAGGGCAAAGCAGCAAAAAACATCGGACGCCGAGTCACAAACGCTAACTAACGGGATTTCAGCTAGAAAGAGAGGGGGGAGGAGGAGAAAGGAGAAATGGGAGAGAAGGAAGGGGCGATCCACCGCATCAACCAGACGCCTCCAACTTCGTTCAGATATGAAGCTTCTTCCTCGTCTTCACCATGCCCTCACTCTATTCTCAAGATCAACTCAAAAGAACATCGAACCTTGCAAGCAAACCAAGATTACGAAGTATTCAACAACCTCTTCTCTTTATTTCTTTCTAAATCTCTGCTATAATTCGTGTAATCATTGTTCTGATCAACCTTTTCTCCCCTTTTTATCTCGCTTATCAGTGCTTGCGGAAACTAGTGCTATGTTGAATTTGTAATAGTCTTGTTCTTTAGTCGAGCTCATCGTGTTTGATCAGTTTTGTCAAGGTCGAGTGCTTGCCTTAGGAATAAAGAGAAATGCATAAAAGCTCCCGGGTGCCCCTGCACCCTCATGAACAGGAAATTCATAAAAAAAAGAAAACAAATAAAATAATCTAAAACTTTCAGGGATCAAAGATTTGATGTTCTTGAAAAGTTTCAGCCACAAATAACATTCGTGGAGCCCTCGCCAAAAAAAAAAATCACTGCTCGAAAGTGCACATAAATTTGAACAGTGACTTTGTTTTTTAGGTGAGGCCTCCTCGAATGTTATTTGTAGCTGAAACTTTACAAGATCATCGAAAGTTTGATCATGTTTGATGTCCCCAAGTTTCAGATTTTTCTAGTTTGTTTTCATTTTTTATTAATTTACTGTTCATAAAGGGTGTAGGGGCACCCGGGTGTTGAAAGTCCTGTCTCGTACTAGGAGTAAATTGTTAGATCGTTGGTCCTCTACCTGACCATTGTCTATTTGCTTTGCCTGCAGGCAAAGAAGTTAATTCAGTCCGAATCATTGTTACTTTGGCTTATTTAGCTAGAGAACTTCTAGCAGAGAACTTAATCTTTATTTTGAAACCCATATTTTGCTCGGATCCAGCTTAAACTGATAATACTTTTAGATCTTTCACTGTGGAGAACACGTCAAAACTCCTATATATTCTACTATGATCACCAGCGTGACGGGTCAGTACACCAGATGGCACTGAAATTGTTGGTGCCGGTGGTAGTCAAGGATTAGTGTCCCTTGTGATAGAGGGATGAGATGTTCAGCAAGTGTTTACTGTGACATGACCTGTCTTGGGCAAGACAGACCGAAAGAACGGTGTGTCATGTAAGCAATTCTACATTATCATGCTTATAAGGTGCAAATCAATCCTTTCTTCCAGTTGTATGGTATGCGTATGAATTCTAGACAAAGGTTAAGATTATGTTAAGTCGAAATTGCTTTCTAGACTGCGACTGAATTTGAACAGTCCGGGCTGAGTTAGGACAAGTTCAGCCTGAAATCTCTCCCTAATAATAAAGCACGCATTGAGTCTGTCAGATTCACCGTCGCATCCTTTTTACACAAAGGTCCCTGTGGTTTTTATTAATGAACCCGCACTTCATGGACACACAGGATCGAGCAGTTCCCGTTTCGTACATAAGTCCCGCCGGTACGTTCCTGTTATGGGCCGCTAAAATAAGCGTAGATCAGAATTTATTTTATGGGCCACTAAACCAAATAGTCCAACCAACTGGACTAGCACACAATCACATCACAAATCACAAGGAGGGTTCGGCGGCTAATTAAATAGTATACCACCTTGAATTTTTACACTAAATTCCATCAATTTAAATATGTTTGCAAGTTGTCTGAGATATCAGCAAGCTTCCTCACGAACTAAGAAACAAGAGGAAAAAGAGGAAACGATACACTGCTGATTGGGCTGCAAATAAATGGATTTCTGGGAAATAGAGGGGCAAAGAGATGCATGCGCCGGCCGGATCTAATTAAATGGAGCGGGGGAGGCCAATGAATGGACTCGCCGGCGGGCGAGGCAAGGAGGCGCGCGGCTGGCACACGAGAAGCTCCTGCGGTAGGCGCGGGGAAGAAGAGGCAGGGCTATGAGGGAAAGACCCGCGGGACAAGAGGCGGCTAAGGCATGTCAGGCGCTGCGCGAAGAAGGTGAAGATCCTCACCGGCGGGGGCAGGCCATGGACGCGCGGCTCCACTGCGTATGCTGCGTGGGTGACGGCGCGAGGTGAGGAGGAGGTAGAGAGAAATTGGGATCGAGCTCGGGGGGTACTTTTAGGGTTAAGGAGGTTGGATGGGCCTTGGGCGGAAAGTCCGACTGGGCCGGGAGGAGGAAACAATTATCAGTTTGTGTGTACCTTCTGGCTTCTTTTTCATAGACGATGTGATGGCAAATGAGTAGTAAAAAGTTCTTTTTTTTTTGCGAGGGTAAAGGGAGTTTTATTGCAAGTTTATAGAGTTACAGTCAAGAGGCCACAAATCCTCGATACAAGGTGGTACCGAGCCAAGCCACACAGCGGTGGCTCGCTCAGATCGGCTATAATTGGCCAACCGATCGGCAACTCTATTCTGAGTACGACTAATTTTTTGAGGATAAAACTCCCTACTACCAAGAAGATCCTTAATCTCAAGAACTAAATGGCCATAAGCCGAACGAACCAAGGCATCATTAGACACACTAGACAAGGCCTCCGAAGAGTCCGACTGCAATACCACCGGAAGGTTTGAGTGTTGAATTGCCAGCGCCATACCCTGCATCACTAGTAGAAAACAGAGCTTTGGTCCAGGCCTGGCCAGCCCATTAGTCCCGGTTCAGTGACGAACCGGGACCCATGGGGGCATACGTCCCGGTTCATGCGCCCAGGGGGCCGGCCGGGCCTCGTGGGGCATTGGTCCCGGTTCCAGACACGAACCAGGACCAATGGGCCTCGCTCCTGGCCCACATCCATTGGTCCCGGTTCATGGCTGGAACCGGGACCAAAGGACCTCAGCCACCAACCGGGACCAATGAGGTGCCTATATATACCCCCTCGCCCGCAAGCAGAGCACTCCACTGCTCTGTTTTTTCTGGCCGGCTAGGGGAGAGCTTTGTGGTGCTCTAGCTCACCTCCTATGCATATGAGGTGTTCGATGAAATGCCCGAGCCATACTACTTAAGCTTTCTTCTCTCCAAGCTCGACCTCCAAGCTCCATTTTCCTCAAGATTTGTCTAGGTTTACGGTCCGTCACGTCCCGTCCCCGTCTTCACCGCCGTCGATCGCCCGCGCCAATCTCGTCGTCGGCACCACCGTGGTGAGCCTCTTGTTCTTATCTTCTTTCTAAAAGAGAAAAATTCTTACTTGTATGATTTAGATAGATACTTCTATAATTTTCTTACTTTTATTATTGTTTGTTACTATATAGTGCGATGGTTTTGGTATCCGCCCCCGTCGGCCCTCGTCCTGTCTATGATTCGGATGTGGTATATATTATATTTTATAACTATTTGGTTCATTTATTGTTTATGACAATTATGCCGACCAACGTGACATAGATTTTTTTATCTAGGAGGTATGTGAACCGGAAATTCCAACCGACCCTATTGTCGAGAGGTTAAATTTAGTTGAAGAAGAAAACAATTACTTGAAGGAAAAATTGAAAAAAATTGAGGAGGAGAAGATGATATTGGAGTTGCATGTTGCGGATGTCGTCGATGATCACAAGATCAAGATGGATGCAATGCGCTTCAAGATTAGAAAGTATAGAAAATATGCCATTCATACCGAGGCTTGGTATCATTATGCCGTTGGATCAATTGTTACCGTGGTTGCGATTATGATCGCATTTGTTGTTGCATTGAAATATTTTACATAGTTTCAATGTATGGTTTAATTAGATGCTCTGGAGAGCTATATGTTGTTCAATGAGGACTATGTATGTACTTTGGTTTTAATGTGATGATGAACTTCTATTAATTTGGTCACTTATCTATTCATGATGTTCTGTAATGGTTTTTGACACACTTAATTATATATAATGCACGCAGATGAACCGGCTATGGATGTACGGTGACAGACGCACCTCCGAGTACATTAAGGGCGTGCATAATTTTCTCGAAGTGGCTGAGGCAAACAAGCAGAATGGTTTTATGTGTTGTCCATGCCCTATATGTGGGAATACGAAGTCTTACTCTAACCGGAAAATCCTTCACACCCACCTGCTTTATAAGGGTTTCATGCCACACTATAATGTTTGGACCAAGCACGGAGAAAGAGGGGTTATGATGGAAGACAGCGAAGAAGAAGAGGATAATGACAACTATGTGCCCCCTGAATACGGTGATGCTGCAACGGGGGAAGCTGAAGATCAAGAGGAACCAGACGATGTGCCCGATGATGATCTCCGCCGGGTCATTGTTGATGCAAAGAGACAGTGCGAAAGTGAAAAGGAGAAGCTGAAGTTCGATCGCATGTTAGAGGATCACCAAAAAGGGTTGTACCCCAATTGCGAAGATGGCAACACAAAGCTCGGTACCGTACTGGAATTGCTACAGTGGAAGGCAGAGAATGCTGTTCCTGACAAAGGATTTGAGAAGCTACTGAAAATATTGAAGAAGAAGCTTCCAAAGGATAACGAATTGCCCGACAGTACGTACGCAGCAAAGAAGGTCGTATGCCCTCTAGGATTGGAGGTGCAGAAGATACATGCATGCCCTAATGACTGCATCCTGTACCGCGGTGTGTACGAGGATTTGAACGCATGCCCGGTATGCGATGCATTGCGGTATAAGATCAGACGAGATGACCCTGGTGATGTTGACGGCGAGTGTCGGAGTAAATGACCACGGGTAGCCTCATCAGCTCCCCTGGGTATTTCAAGACATCGGGGCAGGCTGGGCCCGCGACACCAAAGACAACGGACCGCCTTCTTGGGGCCGGCTGGTCCAAGCGGCCGGTTGCCAGGAGGCGGCGAAATCCAGAAGACGGTCATGAAGTGGGCTGACTCCTAGCAGGCGGCTTCCTGGGAAGCCGGATCCTAGCAGGCGGCCCCTCGCGCCCTCAAAGTTAGCACCCACATAAACACGACGAGACGGGGCGTGGCTACAGTACAAGCCTGCTACCCCCGAATCCAAGGGAGAGCGTGGCCATAGTGCAGCGCACTAAGCGGACATCCCACGACCGGCGCGGCACTGTTGCCATGCTGCTCATGACATCACCCATGGCAGAGGAAGCCATACTCCCACGACGGGCTATCGGTACGGCCCGCAGGCGGCGGGCCCTACCTGTCCGTGAAGAGGCCAGAAGGCGGCGAGCCCTGACCAGTCGGCTTAGGGGGAGGTCGGCTCCTAGCAGGCGGCCCTCTCCTTTCCTTGAAGTTTGTGCGCCATTAACCAGAAGAGACGGGGAGTGGCTACAGTGAAACGCCCGCCAGGCGGCAGGCTTGTAGCCACGCTCTCCCCAACCAAGCATGCATCATCAGTGGCATGGCTACAGTGCTACGCAGCCGACAGGATCCACAAGCGGCGGGCCCGGCTTGTCGGCCGAGTACAAGACAGCCGAGGGGACCCACCAGGCGGCGGGCCCCTGCCGTCAGCGGAGAGGCCGGCGACCAGAGACACTGACGGCCGGGTCCTACGCCCGGCCGGATTAGCATTGTATCCCTGGGGGGTAGGCCTATATAAACCCCCCAGGTCACCCCATGCAAGGGGTTGGGACCTTGATAGAGAGGAGAGAGCCTTCTTCAACACACACATAGAGAGTGGGGTAGAGCTAGCCTTGCCCTCCTTCCTCCTCTAGCAGAACAGCTCAAGGAGCAAGCTTGTAGCTACTTGTTGAGATAGTGATCATGCGGAGACCCCGCAGAGCAGGACTAGGGGTGTTATCTCCTAGGAGAGCCCCGAACCTGGGTAAGATTCGCAGTCGTATGCGGTCTCGCTCACTCCCGCTTCTAGAGCCCGGCGACGTACTTTTGTCCCCATCCATGATAAGCCACCCCTGGCATATGTCGCAAGATATCCCCGACATTTGGCGCCCACCGTGGGGCTAGGTGCACCGTTGTCCGGAAACATGTTCTGGACGGGAACCCTCTTCCTTCCTGGCGAGCGCAGCCAGCCCGGCACGCCTAACGGCGTTTGTGCTGACACGCTGCGCGGCATGGAAGTTGCTTGCACCGCAAGCAGCTTCGCTGATCTCATCGGCGGGATCCGCCTCTCTGACGAGCCCGCACTCGTCGCGGGCGCGGCCAGCCCCGAGAGCTGCCTCGTCGACTCCCTCTGCAAGCTTCACATCGCCAACGAGCCAGTCTCCGACCTGGAGTCCGTTGGCTCCACCGACCCATCCGTCGACACGGTCATCGACGCCGACGTCGCGCTTTCTGATGCCTACCCCGGTGACGTGGTGATCTTCGACGACCCACTCCCTGCTGCAGACAGCAGTGCCAGCACCAGCACCGTCACCGGGGTGCTGGTCATCGGCCACGACGGAGCATCCGACCAAGCCGGCCGGGACCCGTTGCAGGTGGTAATGCGGGACCTGTCCGCACCCGTAACGCTTGGTGCGAACGGCGAAACGATGGAAGCATGCCGTATCGCACTCCTTGATAGCGCCAACAAGTTGGCGGCCATGAGACGCCTCACCGAGGCCTACCACCGCGAGATCGACCGTGCCGTCTGCGACACACCGGCTGCTGGCGAACCCAGCCGGGCGGGCACGGTCCGGTAGTGCGGCACGGCCATCGCCAGCATGTTGGGGGCCGACCGCCCAGTCTATACTACGCCAATGGAGAACTTACGCGCCGCCCAGGCGGCGGCGGACGAGCTGGACCGCCTAGAGGGCGACGAGCATCTCTGCATGACGGAGCGCGTCCAGCAGCTCATGGACGCGGCCGCCGCGCAGCAAGAAGCTGGCCGCCGCGTGGTGGAACCCGGCTTACAGGCCGGGAACCTTCCCCCTCGCCGAGAGCACGGCGCGACCTCCCGGACGCCGACGGGCGGCGCCCACGACCGAGGAGACCAAGAACCGGTTGTTAGGCGCAGCCGCACCCGCATCTCCATCGAGCGCGACCAAGATGGCCGCCCACGAGCAGTGGAACGGCGGGACGGTCGTCCACCTCCCCCGCGCAGGGAGAGGCGCGCCTCCCCACCGCCTGTTGAGCATCCGACTCTCGGAGGCCGGCGGGGCCCCCGTGAAGGAGTCGGAGAGAACGACGCCCGCCACCGGATCGACCGCTTGGCTCGATCCCTAGCGTTAGAAGAAGAAGATGCGATCGGCCCGCCTTATTTCGGCCCTCGCATTCCCGACAAGCCCTTCCCCAAAGGGTTCTCGCTCCCTCGGGACACCCCCAAGTACAACAAGCTCTGTGAAGCCGGAGGACTGGCTGGTGGACTACTCCACGGCCGTCAGCATAGCGAACGGCAACAAGCGCGTTGCCGTAAAGTATGTTCCGCTCATGCTCCAGGGCACGGCCCGGACATGGCTGAACAGTCTCAAGCCCTACAGCATCAACAGCTGGCTAGACTTCACCGAAGTTTTCATCCGCAACTTCACCAGCACTTACAAGCGGCCGCCCAAACCTCGCCAGCTTTCTCTGTGCGTCCAAGGCCCGACTGAGTCTACCCGCGACTACTTGACGCGGTGGGCTGAACTGCGCAAGTCCTGCGAAGGGGTGCATGAGGTGCAAGCCATAGAATACTTCACTGTCGGGTGCCGAGAGGGCACCCTACTCAAGCACCGACTCCTCTGCGACGAGCCGGCCACCCTCAACGAGCTGCTAATCATAGCGGACAAGTACGCCACTGCCGACTCCTCCATGAAGTCGGAGCTCCGAGTGGACGCGTCAGGAAAGATGCTCCCTCCGGCCCCTCAGACGCCGGCTGGTGATTCCAGTCGGCGCCAACAGTCAAACAACAACAAGCGCAAGGCCCAGCAGCCGGCTACCAACAGCCGGCAGGTGGCGACAGTCGAAGACCGGCAGCCAAAAGAGCAACCCATCCCCAAGCGCCAGAAGGGCGGCAAGCCTGCCTGGTTGCCCGCCTTCTCGTTTGAACAGACCCTTGACGCTCCCTGCAAGTTCCACAGCGGCGCGAAGCCATCCAACCACACCACCCGGAAGTGCCACTGGCTCGCCCGCATCGCCAAGGGCGAAGGACTGCCTCCCGCGCCTGCTGGCCCGCCGCCTCCACCTCCCCAGCAGCCGGCGGTTCGGCCAGTCGGCGTGATCCAAGATCAGTTTCCCGAAGAGCACGGAGCTTACATCGTCTTCACCAGCGTGGCTGACGACAGGCACAGCCGGTGCCAGCAGCAACGGGAGGTGAATGCTGTCGCCTATGAAGGCCCAGAGTTCATGCACTCGTCCGAGAAGCCGATCAGCTAGAGCCGAGCTGACCACCCGGAGGTGATGCCTTCTCCGGGTTCCTATGCCCTGGTGTTGGATGCCACCTTTGCAACAGAGAGGCGAGCTGCTCGTTTCTCTCGGATTCTGATAGACAGCGGCAGCAGCATCAACATCCTCTACCACGACACCATGGAGAAGTTGTGCATCAAAGAGAAACAGCTCCAGCCCAGTCGGACTGTCTTCCATGGCATCGTGCCTGGCCTTTCCTGCTCACCAATCGGCAAGATCAAGATAGACGTCCTCTTCGGAGACAAGAATCACTTCCACCGAGAGCCAATCTGGTTCGAGGTGGTTGACCTTGAGAGCCCCTACCACGCGTTGCTTGGCCGGCCTGCCCTGGCCAAGTTCATGGCGGTTCCCCACTACGCCTACCTCAAGATGAAGATGCCGAGTACCAAGGGCATTATCACTGTAGCCGGCGACTACCAGAAATCTGCCGAGTGTGCTGCAGCCAGCAGTCGGCTGGCCGAGTCCCTTGTGATTGCTGCCGAGAAGCGGCTCCTCGACCGGGTTGTGGCCATGGCCGGCAAGCAGCCGGACCTGTCGCCAGATCCCAAGGGGTCAGAAGCTCAGGGCTCTTTCTAGCCGGCCAAAGAAACCAAGAAGATACCCTTGGACCCAGAGCACCCGGAGAAGTTCGCTGTCATAGGTGCTCACCTTGACAGCAAATAGGAAAGCGAGCTCGTCGATTTCCTCTGTGAGAATCGCGACATCTTCGCATGGTCTCCAAAGGACATGCCGGGTGTTCCGACGGATTTCGCCGAGCACAAGCTACATGTCCGAGCAGATGCAAAACCAGTCAAGCAACCCCTCCGCCGCCTGTCGGAGGAGAAGAGAAGAATTGTTGGTGAAGAGATAGCCCGGCTTCTAGCAGCCGGCTTCATTATGGAAGTGTTCTTTCCAGAGTGGCTTGCCAACCCAGTCCTTGTACTGAAGAAGAACAACAAATGGCGCATGTGTATTGACTATACCAGCCTCAACAAAGCTTGCCCCAAAGATCCGTTTGCCTTGCCTCGGATTGACCAAGTGATAGACTCCACAGCCGGATGCGAGCTGCTGAGTTTTTTGGATGCCTACTCAGGGTACCACCAGATCAAGCTAAGCCCGGCCGACCGCCTGAAAACCGCCTTCATCACACCATTCGGAGCCTTCTGCTACTTGACCATGACATTTGGCTTGAGAAATGCCGGTGCCACATTCCAGCGTTGCATGCAGAAGTGCCTCCTCAAGCAACTCGGCAGAAATGCCCACGTCTATGTAGACGATATTGTGGTGAAGACGGAGAAGCGCGGTACCCTCCTGGAAGATCTCAAGGAAACTTTTGATAATCTGCGCCGTTTTCAAATCAAGCTCAACCCAGAGAAGTGTGTCTTTGGAGTACCAGCCGACCAGCTCCTCGGTTTCCTTGTCTCAGAGCACGGCATAGAGTGCAACCCTGTCAAGATCAAGGCCATCGAGAGGATGGAGAGGCCCACCCGACTGCGAGACATTCAGAAGTTCACCAGCTGCTTGGCATCCATCAGCCGCTTCATCAGTCGGTTGGGCGAGAAGGCTCTTCCCCTGTACCAGTTGATGAACAAAACCACTCATTTCGAGTGGAATGACAAGGCGTACGAGGCTTTCCTCCAGCTCAAGAAGATGTTGACCACGCCGCCCGTTCTGGCTGCTCCGGCTGCCAAGGAGCCCATGCTTCTTTACATCGCCGCCACCAGCCGGGTGGTCAGCACAGTCATGGCGGTAGAGCGCCAAGAAGACGGCAAGGCACAGCCAGTCCTGAGGCCCGTGTACTACTTGAGTGAGGTGCTGTCAGCCTCCAAGCAGAACTACCCCCACTACCAAAAGATGTGCTACGGCGTGCACTTTGCCGCCAAGAAGCTCAAGCCATACTTTCAAGAGCACCCCATCACGGTTGTCTGCACCGCCCCGCTTGCGGAGATCATAGGCAGCAGAGACGCGTCGGGCCGGGTGGCCAAGTGGGCCATCGAGCTAGCCCCCTACACCATCTTCTACCAGCCTCGCACCGCCATCAAGACCCAAGCACTGGCCGACTTCCTTGTCGACTGGGCCGAGACCCAGTACCTGCCGCCAGCCCCAGACTCCACTCACTGGCGGATGCACTTCGATGGCTCAAAGATGTGCACCGGTTTGGGAGCCGGCATCGTCCTCACCTCTCCCAAAGGCGACAAGCTCAGATACACGTTGCAAATCCATTTTGCCGCCTCCAACAACGTGGCCGAGTACGAGGCACTAGTACACGGACTCCGGCTGGCCAAGGAGATTGGCATCCGCCGGATTCTATGCTACGGCGACTCGGACTTGGTGGTCCAACAGTCGTCTGGCGACCGGGACGCCAAGGATGCAAACATGGCGAGCTACCGCTCCCTCGTCCAGCAGATCAGCGGATATTTTGACGGGTGCGAGTTCCTTCATGTGCCACGGGCCGACAACGAGCAAGCGGATGCCCTGGCGCGGATCGGCTCCACCCGGCAGGCCATACCAGCCGGCGTGTCCCTTCAGTGCCTCCGCAAGCCGTCTATTAAGCCTTCCCCAGAATCAGAATCCATCTTTGTGCCGGCTGCCCCTGAAGTACTCGGATCCGACTCGGGGGCTGCGGTAGCCGGCCCGGGGACTTCGGCAGGCAGCACAGGGACTGCAGCAGTCGCGCCCGGCCCGGGGACTTCGCAACCTGGCCCGGGGGCTGCAGCAGCCGTCCCGGGGATTTCACCAAGCGGCTCGGGGACTGCAGCAGTCGCACCCGGCCTGGGGACTCCACAACCCGGCCCGGTGACTACAGCAGTCGGCCCGGGGACTTCAACAACGCAGCAAGACGCGGCCGACTTCACCCCGCCACCTCCCAACCCAACCGCCCTAGTTTCAATGGCCGTAATGACAGTGGATAAAGTCGAAGCACCATCATGGGCGCAGCCCATCCTCAACTTTCTGGTGAGCGGAGAGCTGCCAGCTGATGAGATCTCGGCCCGACAGGTGCAACACCGGGCAGGAGCGTACACGATAGTAAACAGAGAGCTTGTCAGGCGCAGCGTGACCGATGTCTTCCAACGCTGCGTCGAACCAGAGAAAGGCATGGCAATTCTCAGAGACATACACCAAGGCGAGTGCGGCCACCATGCGGCCTCCAGATCCCTTGTCGCCAAAACTTTTCGCCATGGTTTCTTCTGGCCGACTGCTTTGGAGGACGCCAAGGATCTGGTCAAGAAATGCAAGGGGTGCCAGAAATTCAGCTCCAAGCAACATCTGCCGGCTTCTGCACTCAAGACCATCCCCCTTACCTGGCCTTTTGCCGTCTGGGGGCTGGACATGGTGGGCCCATTCAAGACAGCACGCGGCGGCATGACCCATCTGCTCGTCGCCATAGACAAATTCACCAAGTGGATTGAAGCAAAGCCAATCAAGAAACTGAATGGTCCGACTGCTGTGACCTTCATCGCAGATATCACTGTCCGGTACGGTGTACCACACAGCATCATCACCGACAATGGCACTAACTTTGCCAAAGGCGCCTTGGCCCATTTCTGCGCGACGCAGGGCGTCCGACTGGACTTAGCGTCCGTTGCCCATCCGCAATCAAACGGCCAAGTCGAGCGAGCAAACGGCCTCATCTTATCCGGCATCAAGCCCCGACTGGTCGAACCACTGGAGCGCTCGGCCGGCTGCTGGATCGACGAGCTGCCGGCCGTCCTCTGGAGCCTCCGCACCACCCCGAACAAATCAACCGGCTTCACTCCCTTCTTCCTCGTGTGCGGGGCCGAGGCCGTCATCCCAACTGACATCGAGTTTGACTCACCTCGCGTCACCATGTACACGGAGGCGGAAGCGAAGGAAGCACGTGAAGACGACGTCGATCTGCTGGAAGAGGGCCGGCTGTTAGCACTCAGCCGGTCCGCCATCTACCAGCAGAGCCTGCGCCGCTACCACAGTTGGAAGGTCAGGCCACGATCCTTCCAAGAGGAAGACCTTGTGCTCCGGCTGATCCAGCGAACAGCCGGCCAGCACAAGCTCTCGGCCCCTTGGGAAGGCCCCTTCATCATCAGCAAAGCCTTGGGCAACGACTCATATTACCTGATCGACGCGCAGAAGCCCAGGGCGCGCAAGAGGGACGATTCTGGCAAGGAAACAGAGCGCCCCTGGAACGCAAATCTCCTCCGAAGATTTTACAGTTAATGCAGTATGTACCATTCTACCTTTTGTATTAAGCGCAAAGACACCAGGTCCCTCGAGGAGCACTCGGGGGCTACCTTTCTTATCTATATGATAAGTTTCATGCCTGTGAATGAGTTATTTCATTCCTCCGCCCGGCACCGGGTCCGACCAGTCAGCCCGAGGGCTTGCCGCCTTGTACTATGTCAGCGCTACCTGCAGTCGGACAAGTAGTGTGCCGGCAGCTAAGCCCTCTCTTGCCACAAGCCGCAGCTCGCAGAGCGACTGTCTGGCTGGCAAGAGTCAAAGGCAGGAAATGGTGCCCACATGAAAAATGGCTAAGGACGAAAGCACTCACATAGGCCAAGTCGGCTCCTCGCCTAGCCGCCCGGTTGCTGAGCAGCCGGCCGGTCGGCTTCTCACTTAACTTGCTACGTTCTGAGCAGCCGAATTACTTGCCTTCCCAAAATGGCCAAGTACCATACCCAGCCAACAGACCGAAGAGCGGCTGCCTGGCCGGCAAGGTGGCAGCCACGGGAAGGCGGCAAAGGAAAAAGCCAAAAGAACAGAAAGCAAGACAAGTCGGAGCTTGGCAAAGCACAACTTGTGCGGAAATTAAATTACATAGCAAGAGGCCCTCGGCCAGCATGCAACAAAGTTTGAATACACCCCCAGTGGGTGGAACTGCACAAATTTAACAAGTTCGTTCTAGAGACCACAAAAGCAGGAAAAGATAAGATAAAGTTGGCAGCCTAGGCCAGAGGAGCAGCAGGCGGGTCCGGCAGGTTGGTGGTGTCGACGACGCCGGCTGGTGGAGTGGCCGTCTGGCGAGTCTCAGCTTGGTCGCCATCAGCAGCAGTCGGTACACTCGCACACGACTCGTTGCTCGAGGCCCAATCGAGCTGAGGCTGGCCGTCCGCTCCGCCCTCCGGTGCGTCGTCTTCACCATCCTCGTCTTCCTCGTCCTCGCCTTCATCACTGGAGGCTATTTCTTCCGCCGAGTCCTTGCCGTCATCCGGGTTCAGCCCGAACCAGTCTGGCGGCACCTCGGCACCCTCCTCGTCCAGCTCGGGGAGGAAGACACCGGTCTCGGTGTACTCGGCGATCGCCGCCGCACGTCGAGTGAGCGCAGGCCCCACCACCGCAAACTCTTCCCTGGCCTCCTGCCGGAACGTGGCCAACTAGGCTAGGTTCAGCCCAGGATACCACGCCTTGACGAACTCCAAGGCCCTTCGGGCGCCTGCCCGAGCGGAGAAGCCCTTCCAAGCCTCGAGGCGGCCGATCGCCACCTCTAACCAGTCGGCAGTCCGACTGGGGGTGCGCGGAGCTTGGACGCTTGGCCAGAGGGCGGAAACCAGCTGGGACCCGGCACGCTGAAGGCGGCGGAGCAGACGGTGAATCGGCTGCAGGCGCGTCCTGACGGCCAGGAGCTGCTCGTTCATGTTTCGAGGCGCGTCGGGCGGGACCTCCACTCCTTCCCTCCTACGCTGGTCACGCCGCGCCTCGATGGACTGGCTGACGGCGACGGCGTGTCCAGGAAAGAAGTCTACGCAAAGAAAAAACAAAGATCAGAAGTCGGAAGCCGACTCTCGATGCAGTCGGTAGCTATTCCAAAGAAAGAAGTTTACCATCGATCATATCCTCAATCTCGCCGTAGCCAGTGGCGAGGATCGCCTCCTTCTCGACCCACTTCGAGCACTCGGTCTCAAACTCGGCCTGGAGGGCGCCTTCCGCCTCCTTGAGTTTCTGGAGCTCCGCCTTGTGCTGGTCCGCCTGGTCCGCCAACTTCTTGGCCAGACGGTCGCGCTCCTGGGCCACCTTGCTGCGCTCCTCCTCCTTAGCGCGCAGCTCGGTCTGGACTTCGCCCAGGCGCTGCTGCAGTGTGGCGGTGGCTCCTGCAATATAGAGAAATTGAAGACAATCAACAAAGTTGACCAAAAAGAAAAGTGGTTGCCGGAAGATCCGGCCCGACTGCTCAGCAGTCGGCCCGAATCTTGGGGGCTACACCCAGCGGGTGCGCTGACGCGCCCCCGCGAGGAAGAAGACGGAATGCTTACTCCGGCTCTTGGTCAGGTCGGCGGTCCGCTTAGCTAGCTCCTGGACCTGGGAGTTGAAGGCGGCTGCGCGGATGTTGTGGTAGTCCTGCAACGAAGACAAAAGAAGAGAAAACAAGTTAGCACTCGGAACTTACCTTAAAGTTCCGAGCCGCCTGCTCAGCAGCCGGCCCGGAACTCGGGGGCTACACCCAGTGGGTGCGCTGGCGCGCCCCCACGGAAGATTGCAAGAATCAAAACAACAAAGCAAAGAAGTGTACCCGGACGGCCGTTCGCGTCGCCAAGAATGTCTTCGTATACTGCTGGAGGGCGGTGCCTTGGGCCTGGAGCTGGGCCTGAACGTCCTGCGCGGCCTTGTTTAGCACGCCCATCCCGCCCCCAGGCGTCCTTTCTGGTGGGGCGGCACTAGTGGCCTCCGCATCTGGGGCCGACGAGCTTGCGGCCCCGATCTCCTGCGCTCGTGGCGCCGAGGCCGCCTTCGCCGCACGCCGGCGCCCCGGAGGACGTACCACAGGGGTCGCCCCCACCGCCATCTCGCCTCTGACCGGCGGTGCCGATGGCACGTCAGACCGACTGCCTCGGGCCTCGGCAGTCGGCTCTTGCGGGGGCACCTCCGCCCTCGGGACGCTGGCGTCGCCTCCTCTCCTCTCCATGACCGGCTGATCGTTGCCGGCTCCTCCAGTCGGCGCTGGGTTCTCTGGCGCTGGTGACACTGCGCGCAGCGGGATGACAAGTTGCGGAGTCCGTACTCGTGCGGCCTCTTCCGCTTGCACCTTGGCGGCTGCGTCCGCCTGGGCCTTGGCTGCGGCGTCCGCCTGGGCCTGGGCTGCGGCGTCCGCGTGGACCTTGGTCGCAGCATCGGCTTGGGCCTTGGCCGCCACCTCTGCATCCGCCTGTGCCGCCTCGGTCGCCTCCGCCTTCTGCCGCTCCACCTCCTCCCGCGCGTTCCTCTTCGTCGCCTCCTGGAGGTCGGCGAGCGGATCCACGCGGCGGGTGTTGGCGGAGCCTTCCGCCGCCCCGATCACTGAAGCAGCGGTGGACCGCTCAAGAAAGAGCGGGGCCCTGTTCGAGCAAGACAAGGGGAAACTCAGAAAGAGTTTGCAAGAAAGAAGAAAAGAAAACGCAAGTGAAACCAAGCACTTACGCGGACACCATTGGGGGCTGCCTCGGGGTTTTCTGGAACTGGGCTGCCTTCGTGGTGGCCTCCTGCCGCTTGGTCGCGGCGGCTGTGTTCTTGGACTTCTTCGGCCGGCTGCCGAACAGCAACGAGCCGGCTCGGCGCTTTGGTGCGCCGCCTGGTGCAGTCGACGCGGCTGAAGAACTCGCGCCCGCCTTGTCGGAGCCGTGCGTACGGCACGGCTCGTTCTCCTCCTCATCGTCATCCGGCCAGGCCATGAGGCCGCCTCCTCCTCCGGAGCCGCCTGCCCCACCGTCGCCACCTGTGGCGTCGTCCTCCTCCATGGCGGCCGCCCCCAAGTCGGGGTCCTCCACGTCGCTCCTCGTTCGGTCTGGCATGTACCGCTGCCCTGGATCCAGAGCGCCGGCGGCCGACTGGGCCGGGAGGACCTGAACCATGGCTGACTGGTCAGACGGCAAAACAAGAACTCGGACCAGCAAAGGAGAAAAAGAATTGCAAGACTCACCGCAGGCGGCGGATGTGCGCGGTCGTACGGCCGCTTGCCGAACCGCCAAACCGTCTCCGGTAGCTTGCAGTTGGAGAAGTAGTTGACCAGCCGGGCCACCTCCACGTCCGACAGCTCCTATGTGCACATCCGGCACGGGTCCTGGTGCCTGCTCATGCAGCTGATGATGTGAGGCTGGGCTTGGAGGGGAAGCACTCGGCGCGTCACGAAGGCGGCCAGCAGGTCCGAGCCCTTCAGGCCCTCCGATTCCGTCATCGCCTGAAGTTGGGCGAGGGCGGCGAAGGAGGCGGCCGATAGGAAGCTCCGCTTGTACTGCTAGTTGGCTCGCGGCTCGGCTGGCGGGCCGGCTACTTAGGCTGGCAAGTTGATGTAGTCGCTCGTCGGGTGGATGTTCTTGACGTAGAAATAGGATTTCTGCCACAGCTTGGCCGACTGCAGCAGGGAGATGGGCGGGAAGCTGTTCCCGGTTCCCGGACGCCGCACCGCCACGCAGGCTCCGCATTGAGCCGCCTGGCCCTTGGTGGCTGTGCCGAGTTTGAGATAAAAGCACTCTCCCAGAGCTCAAGGGTGGGGAGAGTGCCAAGGTATCCTTCGCACATGGTGACGAAGGCGGCCAGCAGCACCACCGTGTTTGGCGTGAGGTGGTGCGGCTGGACTCAGTAGAAATCAAGGAAGGAGCGGAGGAAGCCGCTCGCCGGAAGGCCGAAGCCGCGAAGAAAATGGGACCGGAAGACAACGCGTTCATCGCCCTCCGGCGCCGGCGAGATTTCTGCCTCAGGGGGGACATGCACCCGCACGTTCATCTCCCGGGGCAGCCGTCGTGTTTGACGAAGGAAGGAGAGGTGATCCTCATGGACGTTGGAACCGTCCCAGTCGCCGGCCTATGAGCGCGCCATGGGCGAAGGAGCCTGTCGAAGCCGCGGCGGAGCAAGGAAGCCGCAGCGAGAAGAAGCTCGTCGACAATGGGCTGCGGCAGCGCTTCGGCAAGAGGAAGAGGCGCTGCGGTGGCGGAGAAGAAGAAGAATGGCGAGGGGAGAGGAGGGCGCGCGTGCGTTTGCCACTCCCCTCCCCCCCTACTTATAGCCCTAGGCGGCGGAGCCGAGGGGGCGAGAGCGTGCAGGATCGTGGGATTAACTGCGCCCACTCCCCCACGATCCCACGATTACGGCGCCAGTAAAGGCGTGTATTGATTACCGCAGAAGCCCAACCGTCTACCTCGGCCGCAGCAGATCCGCGCGCGTGCCGAGACACTGTAGTCGAGGGCCCCGACCTGCGGCGATGTCCCGTCGCGCGCGTGGGCTAGCAGGCCGGCTTGGCCTGCTGACGCCGCGTGGCTGGCGGGCACGGGCGGCGAGCCTGACGTCTGGCTAGCGTGCCACCTGGCCCCCACCGCGGCGTTTTGAAATCGCCAGGCGGCCTGCCTGGTCACGGCCGACTCCTACCAGTCGGCACTTCAGAAGACGGACGAAGCAGAACGCCAGACAACCCGGAGAAGGAAGCTGCTGGGGCTTCTCGTCTCTTCAGCCGCAGCGCCCCACCAGCTTTGGGGACTACTGTCGGAGTAAATGACCACGGGTAGCCTCATCAGCTCCCCTGGGTATTTCACGACATCGGGGCAGGCTGCGCCCCTCGACACCAAAGACAACGGACCGCCTTCTTGGGGCCAGCTGGTCCAAGCGGCCGGTTGCCAGGAGGCGGCGGAATCCAGAAGACGGCCATGAAGTGGGCCGACTCCTAGCAGGCGGCTTCCTGGGAAGCCGGATCCTAGCAGGCGGCCCCTCGCGCCCTCAAAATTAGCACCCACATAAACACGACGAGACGGGGCGTGGCTACAGTACAAGCCTGCTACCCCCGAATCCAGGGGAGAGCGTGGCCACAGTGCAGCGCACCAAGCGGACATCCCACGACTAGCGCGGCACTGTTGCCATGCTGCTCATGACATCACCCATGGCAGAGGAAGCCATACTCCCACGACGGGCTGTCGGTACGGCCCGCAAGCGGCGGGCCCTACCTGTCCGTGAAGAGGCTAGAAGGCGGCGAGCCCCGACCAGTCGGCTTAGGGGGAGGACGGCTCCTAGCAGGCGGCCCTCTCCTTTCCTTGAAGTTTGTGCGCCATTAACCAGAAGAGACGGGGAGTGGCTACAGTGAAACGCCCGCCAGGCGGAAGGCCTGTAGCCACGCTCTCCCCGACCAAGCATGCATCATCAGTGGCATGGCTACAGTGCTACGCAGCCGACAGGACCACAAGAGGCGGGCCCGGCTTGTCGGCCGAGTACAAGACAGCCGAGGGGACCCATCAGGCGGCGGGCCCCTGCCGTCGGCGGAGAGGCCAGCGACCAGAGACACTGACGGCCGGGTCCTACGCCCGGCTGGATTACGATTGTATCCCTGGGGGGTAGGCCTATATAAACCCCCCAGGTCACCCCATGCAAGGGGTTGGGACCTTGATAGAGAGGAGAGAGCCTTCTTCAACACACACATAGAGAGTGGGGTAGAGCTAGCCTTGCCCTCCTTCCTCCTCTAGCAGAACAGCTCAAGGAGCAAGCTTGTAGCTACTTGTTGAGATAGTGATCATGCGGAGACCCCGCAGAGCAGGACTAGGGGTGTTATCTCCTAGGAGAGCCCCGAACCTAGGTAAGATTTGCAGGCGTACGCGGTCTCGCTCACTCCCGCTTCTAGAGCCCGGCGACGTACTTTTGTCCCCATCTATGATAAGCCACCCCCTGGCATATGTCGCAAGATATCCCCGACAGCAAGCCCCTCAGGAAGAGGGTTCCTGCGAAGGTGATGTGGTATGCTCCTATAATACCACGGTTGAAGCGTCTGTTC
Source organism: Thinopyrum elongatum (assembly GCA_011799875.1). Lineage (NCBI taxonomy): Eukaryota > Viridiplantae > Streptophyta > Magnoliopsida > Poales > Poaceae > Thinopyrum > Thinopyrum elongatum. The sequence goes on from CM022302.1 coordinate 105,149,223, forward strand.
AGAAACAAAGAGCATGCCAAGTTGATGCGATGGCACAGAGAGGACCGTAAGAAAGACGGGAAGTTGAGAGCACCCGCTGACAGGTCGCAGTGGAGAAAAATCGAGAGAAAGTACTGGGAGGAGTTTGCAGGTGACGCAAGGAACGTATGGTTTGGTTTAAGCGCGGATGGCATTTATCCTTTTGGGGAGCAGAGCAGCAATCACAGCACCTGGCCCATGACTCTATGTATCTATAACCTTCCTCCTTGGCTGTGCATGAAGCGGAAGTTCATTATGATGCCAGTACTCATCCAAGGCCCTAAGCAACCCGGCAACGACATTGATGTGTACCTAAGGCCATTAGTTGAAGAACTTTTACAGCTGTGGAATGGAAACGGTGTACGTGTGTGGGATGAGCACAGACAGGAGGAATTTGACCTGCATGCGTTGCTGTTTGTAACCATCAATGATTGGCCTGCTCTCAGTAACCTTTCAGGACAGACAAACAAGGGATACCACGCATGCATGCACTGTTTAGCTGACACCGAAAGTATATACCTGGACAAATGCAGGAAGAATGTGTACCTGGGGCATCGTCGATTTCTTCCGACCAACCATCAATGTCGAAAGAAAGGCAAGCATTTCAAAGGTGAGGCAGATCACCGGAAGAAGCCCGCCATGCGTACCGGTGATCACGTACTTGCTATGGTCAATGATTTACACATAATCTTTGGAAAGGGTCCCGGCGGACTATCTGTTCCGAATGACGCTGAGGGACGCGCACCCATGTGGAAGAAGAAATCTATATTTTGGGACCTACCCTACTGGAAAGACCTAGAGGTCCGCTCTTCAATCGACGTGATGCACGTGACAAAGAACCTTTGCATGAACCTGCTAGGCTTCTTGGGCGTGTATGGGAAGACAAAAGATACACTGGAGGCACGGGAGGACCTGCAACGTTTGCACGAAAAAGACGGCATGCCTCCAAAGCAGTATGAAGGTCCTGCCAGTTACGCTCTTACCAAAGAAGAGAAGGAAATCTTCTTTGAATACCTGCTCAGTATGAAGGTCCCGTCTGGCTTCTTGTCCAATATAAAGGGAATAATAAATATCCCAGAGAAAAAGTTCCAGAACCTAAAGTCTCATGACTGCCACGTGATTATGACGCAACTGCTTCCGGTTGCATTGAGGGGGGTTCTACCGGAAAACGTTCGATTAGCCATTGTGAAGCTATGCGCATTCCTCAATGCAATCTCTCAGAAGGTGATCGATCCACAAATCCTACCAAGGCTAAGGAGTGATGTGGCGCAAAGTCTTGTCAGTTTCGAGCTGGTGTTCCCACCATCCTTCTTCAATATCATGACGCACGTCCTAGTTCATCTAGTCGACGAGATTGTCATTCTGGGCCCTGTATTTCTACACAATATGTTCCCCTTTGAGAGGTTCATGGGAGTCCTAAAGAAATATGTCCGTAACCGCGCTAGGCCAGAAGGAAGCATCTCCATGGGCCATCAAACAGAGGATGTCATTGGGTTTTGTGTTGACTTCATTCCTGGCCTTAAGAAGATTGGCCTCCCTCAATCGCGGTATGAGGGGAAACTGACTGGAAAAGGCACGCTAGGAGGGGACTCAATAATATGTAGGGACGGGCATTCTTGGTCTCAAGCACACTACACAGTTCTACAGCACTCTACCTTGGTGACCCCGTATGTCGATGAAGACAACAACATTCTGCGCTCCAAACACCCGGAGCAGTGTGACGACTGGATTACATGTGAACACATCAGGACTTTCGGCAGTTGGTTGGAAATACGTCTCAGAGGTGACAATACTGTTTCTGGAGCTGTACTCGTTGTCCAGGGGACCATCTTCGACTGTATTGACTTACAAAGGATACGAGATAAATGGGAATACATTTTACATGATCGCCCAAGATCAAAAGAGCACCAACCAAAACAGCGGTGTCCGCTTTGATGCAGCAACCAAGAGGGGAAAGGACACATATTATGGTTACATAGTGGACATATGGGAACTTGACTACGGACATGATTTTAAGGTCCCTTTGTTTAAGTGCAAATGGGTCAATATGTCAGGAGGCGGGGTACAGGTAGACCCATAGTACGGAATGACAACAGTGGATCTGAACAATCTTGGGTACACAGACGAACCATTCGTCCTAGCCAATGATGTGGCGCAGGTTTTCTATGTGAAGGACATGTCTACCAAACTGAGAAAAAGAAAAGATAAGGAAGCAAATACATCATACAATGAGCCAAAGCGCCACATAGTTCTTTCAGGAAAAAGAGACATCATGGGATTGGAGGGCAAGACAGACATGTCTGAAGATTATGAAAAGTTTCATGAAATTCCTCCCTTCAAAGTCAAGGCTGACCCAAGCACCCTGTTAAGCGATGAAGAATATCCATGGTTACGGCGCAATAAGGAAAGGACACAAGCGAAGAAAAAGTGAAGACTTTCTCTCCACAACTATTATGATGATGCCTTTGATCTAGAATATCACTGCAATTAAATGTGAAGAAATGAAATGCCTTTTGTAACAGACGAGTTTCCGTATGAAACTCTGATACTTTGAAAGAGATTGTCCGTTTTGTACACGAAGTGCATCCAGTTTTTGCCGTAACCCTCTCAACTTTTTAGGACATACTATGTGGGTGAAATGATGATACCATGCCAACTTTCAACCTTTTCAGAGTTCATTTGAAGTGCTTTTCAATTTCAGGGTCATATAGCTCAAAAAATCAGTAAATGCATGAAAAATAACAAATGAAGTCAGAAAGGGTTGAAAATTGATGATGTGGCTTTGAATGGTGCATTTTGAACACACAAAAAGTCTGGAGTTCAAATAAGTTTAAAAAAATGAAATCCCTTTGTAACAGACGAGTTTCCGTATGAAACCCTGATACTTCGAAAGAGATTGTCCGTTTTGTACACGAAGTGCATCTAGTTTTTGCCGTAACCCTCTCAACTTTTCAGCACATGCTATGTGGGTGAAATGATGATACCATGCCAACTTTCAACCTTTTCTGAGTTCATTTGTAGTGCTTTTCAATTTCAGGGTCATTTAGCGCAAAAAGAATGAACTAATAGCAAAAAGAATGAACTTAAAATAATCAATTAAAATATTCTTTTACGATCAACTAAAACAAAACTATAATATTCTTCAATAGCAAAAAGAATCAACTAAAAAGCTTTTATAAAACTCTAATAGCAAAAGGAATCAACTAAAAAGCTTTTATAAACCTCTAGTATTTTTTAAACTAAAATTATAAAAAAATTATGCAACTAAAATTATCAAAGTATTTTTAGTTCAAAACATTAATAGCAAAAAGAATAATCATAAAGAATTTTTTTG